>OY253746.1:71719-164278 GCA_958009045.1 Oxytorus armatus | reverse complement strand
AAATGCCAGAGATACAGAGAAAAATGGGGAATTATGGATCTTTAGGGAAGATCGGTCGTCGTGCGACGGATCCCTAAATCCTATTCGAGATTCAAGCATTTTATTTTTTTAGCCGCCGAAAAAAGTTTGTAGCGCAATTCGTAGTCTTACGGTGTCATCTACGAAAAGTCGAAAAGAAAGCACGAAACACTTATCGCGCTACTTTCACAAAAGGCATTATTTACTCATTTTTTTTTTTTACAATTTCTTTGTCATCAATTATTCCGTACAAGTGACCTGTATGCAATGTAAATGATTACTTTTACAGTTCGTTGCACGGAAATCGTAAAAAATAATTATAAACGATGTTCGAGTAACGAAGAAACGTAACAATCGTTACTTTTTACTACTTAGAAAACTAAAGTTTCAACAAATTTATCGAACTATTTCCGTGATAAGTGAATAACAATAGGCTCTATATTCTATCTCTACAGGAATGTGAAATATGACACAATTTAGATTATGAGGAAAAAAGGACGATTGAACAAAGATTGCTCGGATGAAGAGAGATCGAGAGTGAGAATCTTCGATGTGTGTCGAATCGGCGCAAATTTCTATCCAACTCCATCATATCCAAAGTTCACCGAACGAGCATACATAGCGCCATCGGCTGCGTACAAAATAAAAGGGCGTAAACCCACTCGATTTAACCGCTGGAAACGATGTGAGTTAGGACCTTTTGGCTATGTAACATTCGGTGTGTGTGGAAAGGAAAATACTGAGGGAACTTCCCTGGGGCAACGAAGGAAAAGCCAGTATATAGAGCGATAAAGCTCTGGCTCTGGGCCATATCGAAATGCAAAACGATGAGGCTCGACCCTTTCCCCCAATTCTAGAATATATACCATATATAACACGTGTATGTATATTATATTATATATATATATATATATATATATATATATATATATATATATATATATATATATATAGAGAGAGAGAGAGAGAGAGAGAGAGAGAGAGAGAGACGGCATTACATGTCAGTTTAATTGAGTGGTTCACGTCTTAAAACGTGATAGAAACTTTCCCGGAGAGCTTCGGTGATTATCGTGCCAAGGTACGTAGTTATAGAATGGCCGAGTACCCCTAGGAGACCCACACCTCGCAATAATATTCTCTGAGGTCTCGTTCGATCTATCCCCCCACTCCCCGCCGCTAACTCCGCCCGTAGGGAATAAATTTTCAACTCTCCATTATTTGCCTACATTCCGAACTTTTTATTGCCGTTTCTCACTAAAAGTCTATGTTATTGATTGTTCGCGAACAAAAGGGCGGTAATTCACGTTATTTTACGTGTTAAAATGTGTCATTTAACACGTTGATGGCCACGGCGTCCCGGGCAAGTAAACAATCTACGAGATATCTCGTAGGTTGGCAGTCAACGTGTTAACCCCATTTTGTTTATGAGCAATCGAATTGTACACGCTTAGAGAGAGAAAAGGGAAAAAAAGTTCAAAATATGAGATTGGAGAACTGAAAATGATGTTTTTGGTGACAAATTTCACGATTTTCGAGAAATAAATAAATAAAATTTTTACGAATGGCAATTAATGAAACGAGTCATGAAAATAACTGCGCCGACATGTTACAGGGGAAACTGAACATATGCTGTGAAACGGTTAACTCAATCAAGAATCGCCATATCCATCAATGTAGAAATTATAAAACATTGTCTTTTTAACATATTTAAACGAATTATAACCATGTCAAACGAAAGACCGTATTAAGAGTTAAATTTCTGGAAAAAAACAATGCAAACCGTATAAATTTTTGCGTATTTCACTTTTTCTTCTCAATTAGGATATTCCCTTAATAGCCGCATTTCTCTCGACGATTACTTTGTGAATACGAGTGAAATTACACTAGGAGCCAAAATAAAATTCAACATTATCTCATCATTTAGTTCTTATTATGACTAAACGAATGACACCAACAATAAAACTAAAAGAAAAAAAATTCAGGTCCCAGGTAAAATCTGTGAATCACGTGAAATCACGTATTTCGATTTTACATTATTGTCAATTTCTAAAATTTCCCCAGTTTCCACCCCTAAAAATAAATGGACAAACGATTAATATTTATCATATTTCCAAGTTGCTACTCTCGAATTATCAACATAGCGAAATTCTCATTTGACGATTTTCGCGATTGAAGAAAATATTTCCGCGCTAAAACTGTGACGGACGTGTACGTACATTCTCGACGATTGTACCGGGAGATCCCTACGAGTCCGGTGTAGACAATCGTATCACAGACGGAAAATGCATCTATACATCACGAAGCGTATGATTACTTCGCAAAGTTTCGTTTCTACGCACGATCGCTGAGAATTTCAGCGGATTCGCCGGAATAGCGTCAAAGACAGAAAGAGAGAGAGTTATGTGATATGCGGTAGGCAATGGTTATTAGAGAACTGAGTTTGCTGGCTGATGGCGGGCAAAAGAGAGAGAGAGTGAGAGGGAGCTTGTAATACAACGCATTCGGTATAGCAACGAAATGATCGCGCTATATAACGTCAAGAGGCTAAACACGATCCTATTCTCTGGATACCTATATATATGCGCATATAACGATGCGCATCTCCCAGCACGTTTCTCGTTGCAACGGAACGCGGAATTTGTCATTAGGAAAGTTGCGCCGAGAGTTCTCGCGCTCTCTCGGCTCCCTCCCGCGCTCTCCTATTCCATCCTCGTACGTTATATTAATGTGTACGCTTGTGTATATATAGAACATTCCATATGTCGACCTGATCCTTGAATCTCCTTTATTATCCCTTTGCACGTGTTTTTTACGTATAAAAAAAAAGTGTTTCCAATAGATCAATACATTTTTATCTATAATGCGAAAAAGATTTTACTATCCAGAAAAGAATTTGTATCCAATATTCCAAATTGTTAGCGCCGTTCGAATAATCTTTAACATCAATGACGGATAGCCGTGTCGTCGTTGGATCGTTTGATTTGAAAAAATAACGCAAATTATTAAAAATTAATTTTGGCGATCCTTAAAATTAACAATTAAAACGTGGTTGTGTTTTTAGCTGAGGGAATAATTGTTACGAAATAAATTTTCATGGAGAAAAATATTGAGTCTCCAGACTGCAAGAACGATACGAACAAACTGCTGCGCGTAACGCACAAGCAACAACGATCAGTACCAGTTATGACGTGTCGGCGTGACGTAAAAAAAATATATATACGTATATCCTCAAAACGAGGATTAATTTACGCGCTCTCTCTGTAAATCATTCGTGGATGATAAACAAAAGCATTCGCTCAATCGGTAAGCTGTCGATGTTATCCGCCATCGAAACGACTAAATCAAATCGACGAATGACATGAATATTTTTTGTATAATAAATTCATGGGTTCAATATGAAGCGCATACGAAGAGAGAGAAAGAGATTTGTCGCTGATTATCAATCACAACGAGTTTTTAACCAAAGTTCAATAATTTAATGTGAAAATGCAAAAAAAAGTTTCCCTTTTCTTTTTCGTTGTGTGAAAGTTTCGATACTTTCTATAATATAATGATAATAATGATACGTCTATTAAAAACATATAACGTGTACGTAGATATATCGTAGCGTTGAAGAACACGAGGACTCGAGCTGCTTATCCGACCGTAAGATTATATTTTCCGTCTGGTATATTATCGAAGAAAGAACCGCTATAGCGGTTTAATCGTAGAAACGAACCGGCAATAGAGGGAATTTTATAAACATCCAGCGAGAGCGGTATCGCGGGGCTTCGAAATTTATCGTTGCACAGGCCTCTTCGGTCTGGATAATGTCACACGCTCATTCGTCTCGTGCCTGCTCTTCCGTGCGAAGAAAATGCTCGTACATAGAATCGATATTATACATTACCTCAAAGTACCTACGCGACCTTACCTCAAAGTGACGTACGCGAGGGAATGCGCAATAAAGTTGCGTACCAGGGTGAATGACAACGAAGAATGACCGAGGGAATTTCGTAATATCTAATATATTGAAACTTGAAAAAATTAATAAATATATTATCGATCCTTTCGCGTGTGAAACGAATGTACGAGTGAAAACAAAGACGATGTTACCGTCTGATGGTTTTTATGAAAAACGGTAATCCGAAATGCTTTTGAAATACTTTTCACAATGATGGATATCATTGATTATTAATATTATTCGTGTAAGTACCGGAAGCGGATATACAGGGCATCATTCTGGTATGCCCATCGCGCGTGTCTTCGCGGGAAGCTCCGCTGGTGCCTTCGATTCCGTAGAGGATGGGGCAGCTCAGAATGAAATATCGACGGGATTTACAACAGGTGCGCGCGACACCCCACTTTGCGTATCGATACCCGCGTCTTCGTTCCGTAACGGCTCGAAAATCGTACAAAAAAGAGTATTCAAACTCTACACATTTTTTCGTATCCTATTTCATAGAATTTGCTCCGGTGCGACAAAATCGAACCGACCGTTCGATCCGATGGACCGAGAAAATAGGGAAAGACCGAAAAGTTTTTTCAAACGCACGGAAATGATTGTAGAAAAATGAAATTGCGAGGAAACTGTGAATTAATTTTCACAATTAATTCACAGCTTCGTGAATACCAAAGAGTAATATATCTTGTGATATATACGCCGATGGCATATCCGGTAACTCGAGCCATGAAATGTATTCCGCAACGGACGGAGTGGCGCATTGGCGCCACGGAAAACATATTATACAGCGTCGTCCGTGCGTACGTACGTTTGATGCGAGACGCGACGAAGATACATACAACAGCTTTCGGTGCGTATATGTGAATATCCAATGAATATATATGCCCGGCGTGGGAACGATACACGTTTACGGGTGAATCCATTGTCGCGCAGCTTCGTCGAAAGGGATACATATATAGTATAAAATTGGGTATTGCCGCGACAAGGACGAATTCTCGTGAAAATACTAATCAACATGTGCACGTATACGTATAGGGCAATGTACCGGAGAGAAAAAGTGAAGAGAGAGGGTATAATACCTCGAGGGTATAATACCGAAAGGGATGCGAACAGGGAGTGAGAGAAAATGATGAACGAGAGGCCCAAGCTCCGGAGGAACAACGTGCGAAATGTTTAGTATTCCTCTCGGAAGGGTAAAACACACTTCTCGCTCTTCTTGAAAACACCGGCCCGGCCCGGTGTTTTCAATTTGCGGCCAGCAATTTTTCCACCGCGAAACGCACGCGATGTGGCTAAAGGTCCTTTTCTTTCTCTGTTCGCTCTTTTACGGATAAATATTCATTTATTTCGAACGATGTTTATTGCAACTTTGGACACGGCAAACTGGAAGCAATCAATAACGTTTAAAACTATATATAGGCTTGAAAGTCGCGTTGAAATTTTCGAAATTCCCAACGTAGGAAATTTTGAGGCTTAAATTCCCGGTATACTCGCGAATCACATTCGAGGAAAGTCTTAACTTTTTAACAATCATTTCGACGAATTGTCGCCCATTGATTGACGGTATTAAAAGCTGGATGTAACGTGAAAAAATATATCCGTCGCGATGGATTCGTAAAAAAGAAAAATCTTTTCAAAGAATAATCCTCAATGTCGATGTCCTTTAACGACGAGTGATGGGTTATTTGGTTTTTAATAGACTCTATTCGTTAAAGTGACGAAACGGGGGGGTAATGATAACAGCGACGAGTCGATTGGGTGGGAATTGCGAGTGCCAAGAGCGTAGAACGGGAATTGATACGTGAGGTATTAAGAAAGATGTTAATGAATTTTCTACGTGTCTTTCCGCCGCAGGTTCTGGCGACTCTGGCCCTGTCCATGGGAACACTGTCATCGGGACTAGCCAAGGGTTACACGTCACCCGCTCTGGATTCGATTCTCGATAATCAACCGCCCCATCCCTATCACACGACCAACGACACTTGGTGAGTAAACGACCGGTTAGAGAAAAAGCGAGAGAGAGATATCGACGGAGCATGGTTTTAGCCGAAGCGAACGGGTTACCGATTCAACCGTACCCCTCAACCTTACCCATCTCCACGCTCCGCGTGTACCGGAAAAAAAAAAAAAACCAATTGCATTCCACTCGATCCACACGGCGGCTTCCCATTTATAAATAAGCGAGCGACGAATCGTGATTCAATCACATTAACGACGTTTTCAGGTTGGCATTCTCGGTGAACGAGCAAGAGGCTTCCTGGGTAGCTTCGTTATCGATGCTGGGTGCTTGGTTCGGCGCGATGACCGGTGATTATATTATGCGACGGGGCAGAAGACTCGCGCTTCGTATTACGTCATTGCCACTCGCGGCAGCCTGGATACTGACCGGTGTCGCTCCTTGCGTCGAACTCGTTTATACGACGAGCTTCATCGGTGGTTTGTGCTGTTCTCTGATAACGATAGTGGCACAGGTATACATATCGGAAATATCGATGCCGGGAATACGCGGTTGTCTATCGGCGATGTTGAAGGTTGTCAGTCAGGTCGGTGTTTTGTTATCGTACATCGCCGGTTCGTATCTGAATTGGCGACAGAGCGCGTTGCTCGTTGCCATTGCACCGTCAATGCTGTTCGTTGGAACGCTATTCATACCGGAAACACCGTCTTATCTCGTGCTTAACGGACGTGACGAGGAGGCCGAGGGTAGTTTAAAATGGCTGAGGGGTCCACAGGCTGACGTCAGACAAGAGCTTCAGGTTTGAAATTAATTTGTTACCTGTATATATATTACGATCGCGATAACGATCCGGACTTTGCGCGAATACACCGTGCGCGAATACACCGTGCGCGAATACACCGTGCGCGAATACACCGTGCGCGAATACACCGTGCGCGGTTCCAGAGACGAAAAAGAAATAACGGAAACGACCGCCGGTATATACAGTCATTAACGAACTTTCATCCGTTTTTTTCCACATACCTGTTTTTCACTCCAGGTCATCAAGACCAATGTCCTCGCCTCGAGAGCAAAGCGGTACGAGCTTACGTTCAGAAAGAGCGTAATAACGCCGAGACTCTACAAACCCGTGGCCATCATATGCGGCCTAATGTTCTTTCAAAGATTCTCCGGCGCAAACGCCTTCAATTACTACGCGGTAATAATATTCCGACAGACGCTCGGTGGCATGAATCCTCACGGGGCTACGATAGCCATTGGATTCGTTCAGTTACTCGCGTCTTTGCTATCAGGTATATTATTATATATTACGAATATTATCATTATCGTACGGTGACTTTAGTGCGCAGAGACTGCGGCGGCAGGCGGTTCTTAAAAAGTTTTTTTTTTTTTTCAAACACTCGACGTTCGGAGTTTCGAGCTCCGTCGCGTCTCTCGACACGTAATCGTATCGTCGAGAGCTCGGGAGGAGCACCGATCGAACGGGTGTTGATTTTTTCGGGAGGGTTTCGATCGCCCAAAGTACGATTATCCCCGTTTGCACAATGGGTACCCGTTGTACACACGGGGACTGATACACATGGGAATCGTACCCGAGGCGATCGAAACCCTTCCATTTTTTCAAGTCGCTCTTTACGCTCGTTCAGCCATCTTAATTATTAACATCCGTTAATCGTCGCTATAGTCACCGTCGTCGGGTCGGATCTTAATTCGTTGTTAATAACCGTTTATTCAGGTTTCCTCATCGACATTGTCGGCAGACTGCCGCTTCTGATAGCGAGCACGGTATTCATGTCCCTGGCCTTGGCTGGCTTCGGCAGTTACGCCTATTACAACTCGATGTCGCAGAGCCAGACGACAACGGTGATGGGACAACACGACTGGATACCCCTGCTGTGCGTTCTCGTCTTCACCACGGCCCTTGCGCTGGGCATATCGCCAATTTCTTGGCTATTGATTGGCGAACTCTTTCCCCTCGAGTATCGCGGCCTTGGCTCGAGCATAAGCACCAGCTTCAGCTACTTTTGCGCGTTTTTGGGAATCAAACTCTTCATGGACTTTCAGCAGGTAACACCATTTTCTTTCTCCGCGCAACGAGGACTATCTTTTTTAATCGCGCTCGAGCAACTCGTTCGAGTCGGTACGAGGGGAGTAACCGGTTAACGGAGAGTCGTATCGTGAAAATGTTGAAAGAACCGCCTCCCAATTTTGACAATTGTTGTAATATGAGAAAAAGGCATTTTACACGCGCGGGAGATTGTTACTTCGTTTCGTTCTTTACCAACTGAAAACGACTATCGAGACGACGGAAGCAATTTTGCTATTTATTCGCGGCTTACCGGTCCGATCCAACGGAACCACCCGTTCGACTCGCAAAACTTTCCGAATTTTTCTTCCATTCGAAACGAAATTGCGCTTCGAGGATCGAAACTTTGAAAACTCGTATTGTTTTTCTTCAGGTACTCGGACTTCACGGGGCATTCTGGTTTTACGCCGCGATGGCCGTGTGTGGTTTGTGTTTCGTGGTATGTTGCGTCCCCGAGACAAAGGGCAAACAATTGGACGAGATGAATCCCGATTATGCGCAAGCTCGGTAGTACAAGGCCTCCCTCACCGGAGGGTCGAGCAACACGGGCAAAACGAGAGAGCCATCGTCGACGAGCGGTCGAGCGAGTTTTCGCGATCCCCGCGATTCGTCAAGCGCGTCGGGAACGCGACGAATCAACGGTTGCGGTATAAATTCGCGATCGAGCGTTAATAATCGTCGTCGTATAGCCGATTATTGCGATATCGTGACTAAAAAAAGTAGCAAAATCGGTCGTAACATCGGTCATTTTATTCAAAGTCACGTTCCAATGGGCAATCGTCGGATTGACGAAAATCCAAGACAACGAACGTCGAATAACGCGCGGAACGGAACAGTCACGAGCAACGATTGTCGCAGTGAAATTCGTTCGGGCGAGTCGACCCGCTCGAAACATTGCGGCACAATCGACGAAACGAGTTTTCACGGATTTTCCGACACCATCGACGATCACGTCAACGAGATAACGCTCAACGAGGAAATGTCAGCGGGTACGCGGGTAATCGAGGAGTATCATCGAAATATCGACGTAAGAGAGTACGGAAGAAATCGTGACGTACGAATGGAGTCTCGGGCGATAATGAGACTCGATAGTGTACGGTACGAGCAGGAAAATTCCAGTGTCGCGAAGAAAAAACATAAGAGAGGAAGAAACGATTACAACGATGCGAGATTATGTTCGAGTTTACCGAGACGCGGTGGATCGATAAATTGGCAGGATGATTCCACAAAAAATCTTATTATCGATCCAAGATCGCGCGGGATTTATCCAAAGAGCATGCGGGATCTTACGGATCTTGATATCGAGAGGATACTCGAGAGAGATACGAATTTTCGTGTACCGCTAAGTTCATTTCGATCGCGCGACTCTCTCGTAGGTGGATATCAACGAAAGTATGAGAATAAGGACGATCGGACGGAAGATGATTATCTCACTCTCTGCGACGGTATATCGAGCGATTTCGACAATGTTTATCGTGAAAAAGCTTACTCACCCGGTAGAGTACACTACGAGAGAGAGTACAGGATCTACGGTAAGGATACGGTAGCATTGATTTATTACAAGACTTGTTACTTGTGATACCGTATCGCGTGATGAAACGTCGTATCGACGAGTACTCTAAATATATACGATAATATTTATTGATTTTTTTAAATCAACGCGCTCCCGAACGCTGGTCGTTCGTAATATGTAACGCTCGCAACACGGTCCCGCTTTGCGCCTGCATTTTATTACCCTTTTTCTTCCTTCTCTTATTTTCATGTTAATTCATTTCTGTTTCGCGATTCGAAAAATCGAACGACCGGCTTAGCAGCGTCGAAACTTTTCGATATATGTTTGCGAGATAACGCGACAGAGAGGACGCGCGTGGGAATAATTGCGATTGACGGTCATCGATCATGAAAATCATTTTTCTACCGCGCGACTTTTCTTTCTTTTTTTTTCTTCTCGTTCCTACTCCGATCCCTCGTTATATAATTGGATATGTCGCGCGGGACCCTCGCGACATATTTCACAGAATAATATTTCGCTCGTTGATAGCGAAAGGCAGAACTTCCAGACATCGTGCCTTCCTCAGACATATAAAAAAAGAATAATATGTAAACACGACAATATTACACATTTAATTATATAAAGGATTTAACAAAAAAAAAGTACGTACATATATATACGTACATATATACATTACATATATACGCGTATTATATAGAGTATAATGTATTCAATGATTCAAAAAAATATATATACACACACACACACAAGTGGATGTCGAACCGGAATCTTAACGCGGGCCACTCCTCGAACGGTATAACTTCTCGTCGAATCACTCTACAGGGACCTTTCGAATTGCAAGGTTTTGGGTTATTCATTTTTCTTTTTCTTTATCCTGAATGGTACATTATGGCCAAACCAGATTTTCAAAAATTCGGATGTACTCGAGTGTTTGATGACGCGAAATATTTTTTTTCACCCAAAAAGTTTTTCGTACACTTAAAACGATTTCACGTCGTTTTGCGTGAATTTGTGGCCTTTTTTTCCGTTAGCACCGTCGTGAAACTCCTGGAGGAGCGAATTTTTTCATTCTAATGGTAATTTACGTAAATATGATATGTAAAAGGGAGAAAAAATAGTTAAGGGAGGACTCCACGATCGTTGCTAAACTTGTCGAAATAAAATTGTACAGAAAATCCTAAACGAGCGATTGTTGAAAATATCTCTACGATAATATAATGTATTCGGATCGAAATTCAACAAATTATAGAAATAGACGCGTTAAAAACAAATTTAAAAAATAAAATTCCCCTTACAATTTTTTATATAACGATCCGAATATTTTTTTACGCGACAACAAATGCATTTCGAATAAACTTCCAGTTGGGATTTTCGATATGATTTTTTTTTTCGCATAATAAATAAATAAATCAAGTTTTTTTCCGACATTCAGTCGCGGAGCGTCAATGAGAAAATAAAATATTTCGGGTCAGCGGTCGCCAGAGAGAAACAGTGGAAATTCCGTTAGAAGTAACGTTTTAACACACCCCCCTCCCACAGACACACACACACACACACACACACACACACACACACACACACACCAATGCGGGTTAATGACTTAAAAAAAAAGATGATAACGAAACGACAATATCGAGATATAGATATATAAATATAAATATATCTATATGGCGAATCTACATAAATTAATATTACGTATAAATAAATATTATGTTTCGTATGAAATAGATAATATAAAGGATGTACATTGTCGACGAACGTGTAAAACTGTATATGATCCATAAAATTATAGATTATAGGAGTGAAAAAAATATCGACAATACTAATCATTGCCAACCTTGCGATTAAGAGCTTTATCTTAGGCAACGAAGTTTTTAAGACAAAAACAAACGAACACACACCCACACTAAAGGAAAGAAGGAGAAAAAAATGCCTGAACCGAAGCGAGTGTGCATGGCAAAAAATCAAGATCGAACGAAGCGTGTATACTCTCGTCAAAAACAGTGAAAGTCTCCGAAATACTCGTTTGACGAATTCTTATTTTCCCCCACAAGAAAATACAATGTTAGGCCTCCTCGAGAATTCGCCAAACAAAACTTGACTCACTTACTGTACTTGACGGAAACAAAAATAAATAAATAAAAAACATACACACAACAATGTGGATGGCAAATCGGTCAGCGAGATCTCGCCCCACGAGGTTCTTTGAAATTGACATTATTTTTTGTAATTTTTGTATGGTTTGTAGCGAATGAGAGTGCAGAAAGAAAAAAAAGTTCGAGCATACACGAGTGCAATATTATCATTCGTGAGAATTTTTTATATCACGAAAAAAAAAAAAAAAAAAAAAAACTCACCATTCAACTCGTATGAAAAACTGTGATCGTGGAAGAAAGAGAGAGAAAGAGATATCGAATATTGTTGCGATTGAGATAGAGAAACGAAATTAATTAACGAATAAATATATATCAGCGAGAACCGTGAGTCATATCCCTGCCATATCCTGTATTATACGAGAGATACGAAAATAATAATGATAATACTTGTAAACATTTTCATAGCTCCATTGAAATTGTGTACTTAATTAGTGACGCGAGAGCGTACGATCATTCGGAGCGTAAATAAGATATCTATTTCAGCCTGACGATGCTCAATGGCTCTAAAAAAAAGAACGAAAAAAAAAAAAAACAACAAAAGATCTCCCACAAACGATTGTTAAACGCGCGTATCGCTTCGAAATCTAATTCGCCATGTACCTAACGTAATACATATTATACAACGTTTGAACGAGAGAAACAAACAACAAAAACAAAAATCTGCACCGTGCACTTCCGTGAATTGAAGGTTTAGGATATTCGTCGTTAGGAATTTAAAGGAATAAAAGAAGAAAAACAATTATGGCAAAACTCGTCGTTTTCGCGCGTGTAGATAATGTGAATAGCGAAATAATTGAGGGAAAGAAAAGAAAAAAATTACTACAGCATTGTATTACGGATAATTGATAATTATTAAAAAAAACGATGAGGTTCGTTTTTTTTTTTATCGCGCTAATCAAATTCCTTTATTTCTATACGCTCTCCGTTATATTCTTCCTAATATTCTTCCGACTATCCGTTTCGGACAATAAAAAACATCCAGTCGCTCTCTTTCGAGAGAGAGAGAGAGGGTCTCGTCGGATTCTCTTTGCGATATAATTCGTGACAATAAATATTACTTATGAAATAGAAACGTATATTAAAAAAACAACATTGTAAGACAAAAGTGTGCTGGACACCATTGTGTAAAGTTTCTTTTTTTATTTTCGATGCCCGTCATTGAAAGAGAAAAAGAAAATGAGATTGCGAGGACGAGATACTTTGAGCGAGAATTTCTTGCAAAGATCCGATATACCTAGCCACGCTTGCTAGTTTTAATATTTTTGTAATGATGCATAGATCTAGAGTGTTTGTACCTTTCTTCGATCATATGACGATTCCCATTTGAAACACACACAACAAAATATCGCTATTCAGCGAAGACGAAAAATAAATACAATTTAAAAAAACTATTGATTCTTCGACTTTATCGAATATCACTTTTATGGAAAAAAAAACGCTATGTATGCGTAATTAAAATTTTTTTTTTTTTTTTAATTCATTCTCAGCTCCAAAGTTCAAGAGTAACACCAAAAATAAATAAATCTCTTTCCTTCTTACAAATAAAGTTTTTGTAAAATGCTCATTTACTTGCTTGCACACGTTGTAGGACTATAGGGTCGTCTCGTCGTTTTTTTTCTTCCTACTGTCAAAATGACACTGAACTCATTGCGACACAATGGGAACGGGGAGAGAATGGATAAAATTTTGAAAAAACGTGTGCAGACGAGTACGTAGCACAAAGTAGTGCCGCCGGTCTAGGTGCGAAAGCGAGTGTGCGTAATGCACAAAGAGAATTTTTTCTTTCTTGTGCCAGTGCAATAGAGATCGTGAATTTGTACTTGCGAGTGTGGTACTTAAAGAGTCGCGAAAACGAAGATACGTATGAGGATCTTGTAACTGTAACTGATATACTAATTAGGTGAATTAAGGAGCAGAGTATTGTCCTTGTACGAATCACTGAATAATCTTTGCGGAACCAAAATGTTGTGTGTTTGTATAGAGTAATATATATATATATTATTGTCAAATAAAACGAGACATATTCGACGAACAAAAATTTGTTCAATGTTTACTATTTTTTTTTTTTTTTATCATTGACTCACCAAGCTGAGGAACGGACATGTAGGTTTCGCAGTCAACGAGAAACTGTCCCGTTTGGACAGCGCCGAGGGCTAAAACTCTCTTTGTCAAGAATTCTATGGTCTGAGGACCCGTTCGATTTTCCGTCATGGGAAATTGTTGCAGACTGTGAAATATATATAGAAATATATTTGAGAGCAGAAACAACAATGGGTAAAAAATCCTGTACTAATTAAAATGAAATATGTTTCAAGTATTTTTTATTTCGAGATTGGGAGATAGCGTCGCTTCTGGTTTTCTCATTCCATCAGAGACGTTAACTATTTTGGCAAAAGAAAACTAAGTGCTCACACGGAGTACACAGTTGCGTAAAAAAATAATAATTTGCCACTGTCCGAGGTATCAAAGGCGTTAGATCGGATACGAAAATACGATTTTGTTATCGTCCGAGGTATTTCACCTCATCTTAAATGGTAATAATGGATTTCATCAGTCGCAAGCGACAAAAAATTCAATGTTTATTGCAAGTTTCCCGTAATACGCAAAAGGAAAGTCCCGAGGGATGTTCGATATAAATGTTTGTTTTTTTCTTTTAAATTCAATTGATAGATACATTATATATCGTGTAGAATATCTATACATATGAAAATATATATAAACATTGGCAAAAAATGGTTAAACGTGTTGAACGTTCCGGTTAACCTCAAATCGTGAAAACGTGCGTGACGAAAACTGTGACAGTACACGGTGTCAAGTAAATTTCTATGATAATTTAGAGTCGCGAATCGTTTACGTTACTTACACGGTGACTCCCATCGGTGCGGCTACAGGTAAACACAGTTAAATGCGCGAAAAAAGTCCTGTACGTCGAGATATTTGTTTACACGCTCGCTCCAACTGTCAGACTATTAGTCAAACCCTGGTCAAACCGGCAGACCGCTGGAAGCCACCTCTGTGAACTTGGCGAACCGATTTTGACTTTTTGAAATTTTGTTATGTTTAAACGTTTGTTGGTCGTTTGTAGGTGTTTGTTAGTTTAATAAAAACGTTTGTTGGTCGATATTTTTACAGGAAAGCACACATAAAATATGGTGTGAACTTTTTTATTCAATCGCACTGAGTTCCAAATGAACTAAGTAGAACGTTTGTTGGTTCGTCGGTTCTCGAAAAAACCTATCGGGAACATGTCACTGATTTTACCAGGCCCGGTCATATGACCGCAGTAACTTGACCGCACGATAATTATTTTTAAAGCGTTTTTGTTCAATGGGGAGCTTAATCGATTCGGAATTGTTTGTATATATAATCTATATAATAATCTAATTAGAATGTTTGTTGGGCCTCGGTCTGATTGGAATATATAAATGACCACATGCTTTTTAAATGTTGTCTTTATCTAATCGTTGGTGATCACGATTATTCTATTCAGAAAGTTTTGGTGGTTCGTAGTTTATGTAAAAAAAATGGAAAAAACATGTACGTCTAGTCAGTGGGGATAAGGTATTTGATAGTGTGAAGTTAGCAGGATAAATATATTATTTTGTATGCAATTTTGTTTCAATTAGTTGGAATTGAGGAAGAATCGTTCGGTGGTGATTGGTGGTCTATTTGCGACGTTCAGTAGTTAATCATTGGAATAATATGGTTGAAAAGTAATTGCGATATACAAAATAATATATTTGTCCTGCTAACTTCACACTATCAAACACCTTACCCCCACCGACTAGACGCACATGTTTTTTCCATTTTTTTTACATAAACCACAAACCATCAAAACTTTCTGAATAGAATAATCGTGATCACCAAACGATTAGATAAAGACAAAATTGTCCGGTTCACTTCACGCTTTCGTATTCCACGACCCTCCGCGAGACAGCATGTGGTCATTTATATATTCCAATCAAACTGAGGCCCGACAAACGTTTTAATTCGATTATTATTGACCTACAGACGATTCCGAATCTATTAAGCCGCTCATCGAACAAAAACGCTTTAAAAATAATTATCGTGGGGTCACAAGTTGACCGCACAAGACCCAGTCATATGACCGCATCAAGCTGTGGTCATGCGATCGGGTCTCGTAAAATCAGTGACATGGACTGGATAGGTTTTTTTTAAGCTTTTTTTGAGAAACGACGAACCATCAAACGTTTTTATTAAACTAACAAACACCTACAAATACTAAAAAACATTTCAAGACGACAAAATTTCAAAAAATAAAAATTCGACCAGCCAGATTCCCAGAGGTAAGGTCCCAACGCGACTTTCACTGTCGAGACTTTATCATGGGGGAGCATGTTAGAGCCCTGCCGAGTGACCGAGCCCATGCTTGAGATGGTTCGTCCGACTACCGCCAGTTGTCTGTCAGACACCAAATGTATTTATATATATATATATGAGGACGCTGCCGCGCGATTCATAACGGCAGTATCTACTATAAAGGCGCCAAGCGAGCCGCACTATGCAATTAGAATCTCACTATGAACGTTCCATCTGCAAATAAATTTGTTGCAACGTTCGATCGATAATATGGAGAATTTGTGGGCCGTTACACGGATGAAAATCAGTGCAACGATCCACAAATTCTACAAAATCGAATATTTCAAAATTCAGAGACAATTCTGAAAAAAATAAAAAATACTCGATCTTCGGGACTTAAAGTGCGATTTTTTTTCCTCCCTCGTCAATTTTGAAAAGGATCGTGGGATCTCTCGCCCAACGCAGTTGTGCCACAGTAATAAAATATATTTCAGATTTTCATTGCTGTGACACAACTGCGTTGCCTATGTTAAAAAGAAAATCGCGTTAAAAAAAACCGATTAAACACCTGTAACATAATAATGAAAAGATGAAACACCTGTAACAGAAAGTAGAGTGATTAATAAACAATCAGGAGCTGAAAAATTTATGAAAAAAATACAAGTTAAAGGGTGCTTGAGACCTGTGAAGGAAGCAAAGCACAAAATTTAGTGTTCAAAGGACCTGAAAAAGGAAGAAATATACAGCCTCCCAGTTTAATGCAAAAAAAAGGTTTATATCGAATCCACATAAAACGCGTGGAAGCTCGACCGCGATACTTAACTTTTTAAACGCGATTTTTTTTAACATTGGCAATGCAGTTTGCGTTGCGACATTAGTACAATCAGTTTAATAGACGCGATTTTTAGGGGATGATTCTACAGAGATTTTTCTCGTGACTAGGACTCGATAAAACTAATACTCGCGAAAAAAAAAAAAAAAAAAAACAAATACGTATATATTGAACGGGAAATAAGTTTTCCGCCGACAACTCTTTCCCGTTGGGTTAAAAATCGAAAAAGCTCAAAAAACAAAGGGTGTCACGACGATTGTGACATTGGTTCGTGCATAGTGACAGCGTGGATGATAATTGTTGGTGATCGAGCGTTTATCCTCGAATCGATATACATGCGATCCTTCGAGAATAAATGCCGACCACACGCGCAGTTTTCCCTCGATGATCCCACGACGATCATCTGTAAATGATGTTGCGCAAGGATTTTTCGCGAAATTTACTAAAATCATTCTTCAAAAACGAAAATCGATCAGAGAGAATTATCCTTGCGCAACATTTAAGCAAAATGGCGCATGTCTGGACGGAAGGTCACGGTTGCCATTGTACGGTCAATCAGTTTTTTTTTATACTGTTTGACAAAAAAACGATTTACCGTATTCATTTCGGCTACCGAGATGAATTCTGTGGCGGCCATTTTTGGACGGCCGCAGACTCAGCTCGAGCTTCAATAAATAGTTCGATCGAGAAAAAGTCCTGTGAACTTAAAAAATGGTACGCGAAAACGAGCAAAGGCACGAACGAGTTAATCCAAAGAGAAAGTCGAACATTCTTTGCCGTTCTCTGTCCCGCCTATCCTTATCAATAAATCATCACACTCGTCGATAAGTCGTTACGTTACTTACGAAAACTACGCTACATATCCTGCCTCATTTTTGCCACTAACGCTTCCAAAGTACAAAGAAAAAATCGCGACACCTGTCTAAAACCCTCCCTCCCCCCGCCTAAGCTCCACGAGATAAGCTCATGGTCCACGCGAGCATACCGAGCTCTAGGCGCACTCAGAGAATGGGCCTCCCTGCCAAAGGAGGCGCATCACGCACACTTACAAATGGTTTGTCACCCTCGCTTCGTTATTAGCGGTAAACTTTGCAGAAGCTAACCTGCAAAAGCTTTCCGAAGGACGAGGCGGGCTTGACCGGTTAATATCTATTGAAGTTCTCGAAGGCCGTGTTTCTTAATGATAATTCTGATATGCCTCAAACGGATTAGTAAAAAATGTCTACCGGACTAGAGACTCGAAATTCTGAGCTATCAGAGACTCTAAAGAGCATTTCCTTGTGCTTATTGAAGTGAAAAAGTACTCGCGAATCACGCTCTCGTGCAATATCCACATCTCAAGAAAAGTTGTTTTTTTTTGTTAATTTCATGAATATCGAAAGAAATGAGTAACCGTTCAAAATTTGGATAATGAAATTTGCAAATTTGTTACCGCCGAAGAACGAGTAAAATAAAGGCACGAGAAGGGGTGAGAGCAGCGACGCTGATTCGACGAAAGAATATTTATAACGCATGCATTTTACGACAACTTTGGTGCATAAAAATGAAGAAATAAATAATTCAATGTCAATAGGATGATTCGAAATTCCCTGATCCTGAAAAAACGCGATGCAAAAGTTAATTCTACTTTTCATTTCAAGCAGAATGATGATCCCCAAAGTGGAGTCATATCGATTAGGCCATATGAGCTTATTTTCGTCGATCGTGAGTTTGCAAAGTGCCTGGGTGCGATTCTCCATAATGGAGTCTCGCCAGCTGGAGGAGCTGTTAAAATATCCTCGGCATTGGTGATCGAGTCGGAGCGAACGAAAAATGGAAAATTATCATACATCGCAAAGATTAAGATCACTCCGACGAGATGACCGTGCCACGCGCGAAAGCTCTTCCCGGTATCGATTCTAAAGATATATTTCTCTGCGTATCGTTCAGCCATCGGTAAACGAATAAACAATTATTTACCGACAAAATTAAGCTTTACTTCAAAACATATTATTTAAACAATCAATTTTTTCGAATAATTTAAGCTGTAACGTAAAAGATCTTTTGTTATTTACGAAGATATAAAAATAAAGAGAAATTAAAACAAACAAACAAAATTGCGTCTCAATCTCTCTCTCTCTCTCTCTCTCTCTCTCTCTCTCTCTCTCTCTCTCTCTCTATGTATATATATACTACCCCTACAAAAAGCATTCAGTGAAAAAAGGACAAGAGAAAAAATCACCACTGTTTTTTCACTAACGCGTTTTGCCGTGATGAGATACAAAGAAAGAATGGGAGAGGGAGAGGGCGCTCGGCGGTTGAGAGAGAAACACACTGACCGCCCCTATTTTTTCGCAATTAGTTTCGTCCATTTTGTCGCGATATTCAACGACTAGAAAATTCGAGTTAATCGAAGGGTTAATGATGCTACAGAATTTTTCATTTATTATTTGACGTTGGAAAATCTCGTTTTTTCTTTGTCTAAAATTATTTCGACACTGAATTTATCGTCACGTAATGACGATAAAAAACACGGAGAACGAAAGCTAATGTACGTTTTTTTCACAAAAAACTAAAGCTACAATACATGAAAAATGAAATAAAATTGTGATCTCGCGGAAAAAAAATGTCTTCCGGAATAAAAAACAAAATAGTTGACTCACCGAATCTGAAGGTCGTTGGCTGCTTCACGGCATTTTGGTCGGGCTCCTCGGCTACTTCACGGCATTTTCGTTGCGCTGCTCGGCTGCTTCACGGCATTGTTACAACGCACTGACTCTAATAAAAAGCACTGACTCTAATAAAAAGCTCTGACTCTAATAAAAAGCACGGACTCGACCATTATTGCGACGCACTGACTCTAATTAACAGCGCTGACTCGGCCATTTAAATTCGTCGGTTTGCGCGGTTGTCAAATTTTTCGCTCTACTTCGCTCCGACTCAGTCATTAAAATTTGTCTGTCGAAATTGTTCGCACTGCTTCGCGGGATTTCACTCGCTATCACGACGCACCGGCGCTAATCAACAGGTTACCCATTGTTACGTTCGTATTTCTAGACCCTGCGCGCGCTTGTGAAATTTTTCTAGTTACGTTTCACCGATACGATGCGCGAAGCTCCGCGCTCTGTCCGTACGAGTTGCCGACTGACCACAGCAGTGGCGCTGCGTCGCGCGGCTCGTAGTCGGCACTCTCGCCGCCGGCCGGCGAGTGGGGGACGAGTAGGGAGAGAGTAGGAGGAGAGGGGCTGACTATTCGCGCACGTATCACGGCTATCAGAGCCTCGTACATATTAACGCACAATATTATTTATATCACGACGATAGTTTTTCGCGAAAAATATATATAATTAATTAACAATGCAGTGGAAGAAAGCTTTATATTTTCTTTTGTAATAATAAATATCGCGTGATGTCTCTCTCTCTCTTTGTCGTCGTCCAACGTTGTCCAATCGAGTGATTCCGAGCACTCTTCGCGCGATAACAAACCGTTCGCGAAAACAAATTTTCACCGAAATACAATGACCGAAAATTCGCGTAATATTCCATCACATTTTTCCATCTGTTACCGCGTTTATTCTACCTTTTTTGCCCTCTTTCGGTCGCTACAACGAAAAATACGGGCCAACGTTCGAGAATAGCGTTCACGATACACGCTCCTCGGGGCTCCGCACTACGTCAGTCGAGCGAAGCTACGTATATGGGACATTACGTGACAGCTCGACCAGTTGGTCGACCTTGAAGCGCTCGAATTTGATTAATTATTGGTTACGTCACTCTTCCAATCGTAAAAGACCAAGGGAAACTTTTTCAACTTTTATCCACGACAATCATCGGCTATTTTTGAAAATCTAAAAAAAAAAAACGTTATTTTCAAATACCGAAATGATGCTCAAATTTTTTTTTCGAGACACTCCGCGCGACAACATGTGGTCATTTATATATTCCAATCAAACCGAGGACCAACAAACGTTCTAATACTATTATTATCGACCTACAAACAATTCGGAATCGATTAAGCCCCCCATTGAACAAAAACGCTTGAAAAATAATTATCGTGCGGTCAAGTTCCTGCGGTCATATGACCGGGCCTGGTAAAATCAGTGACACGTTCCCGATAGGTTTTTTTTAGCTTTTTTCGAGAACCGACGAACCAACAAACGTTCTACTTAGTTCATTTGGAACCTTTTTTCGTCACAGCAACGAGAAGCACGAGCCAATGTGGTGTAGCGTCCGTCATTCTGACTCTCGGCGCTCCGCACTACGCCAGTCGTGCAAAACTCCGTATACGGGGCGTTCCGTGGCGGCTCGACCAACCGACCTTGACCCGCTCAAATTTGTTTAATTATTTATCACGTCACGCTGGGAAATTTTTTCTAAATTTTTCAAATTTTTTCCACTACAATTTTCGGCTATTTTTCAAAATGTAAAAAAAAAACTTAATTTTGACATAATGACCCAGCCAGGTTCACAGAGGTTTCCCACCGCCCCGTAACGTTAAGCCCCGTCGCCGACGGTCGATCAGTCCCGGTCAGTCAGCTATGGCGGCGTAAGCTGTCATGGACGGTTTTCTCATTCGTAGCGATTGTACGTAATAAACGTTATTACATTTTCATTCGAATCGAGATCATCGTTAAAAAAGAAAAGATAACAAAGAATGGCTTCGAACGATCCTGCGGTGGTCGTTGACGAGGGGATCGTCGAACCGGGCATCGAGCCCGGTGCATCGGCCGAGACGATGCTCGTTACAACTGACAGTTTCGAGGAATACGAGCAAGAGATGAGCAGTAGCATTGACGACAGGCAAATGAAGGGAAGTACAGCCAGCACGATATCGGAGATACAGGAAGACGCCCAAAATTCACGGACACCAACGAGTCCCGTTGTTCCGCTCAAACAAACGAATTCACTCGAGGATAGCGAGTTGGTACGTTGCCATAACCTCCTACCTCTGTAGCTCAACGGCGCGTTTTAATGATCAATCGTTGCTATTTCTGATATATAATGGACGTAAGATTGAGCGATTTCAAAAATTCTCATTTAAATAATTCAGAAAATAACGAATTGAAACCGGAGGCACTGGGAGTGACGTAACTTTGAGATGTACGCAAAAAGTTTTTCTTTAATAACGCCATTGCGGAAGTGTGAGACAAATGTTCAAGTTTCTAAAACTGATTTTCATTTTTAGCTGTAAAAATACTGGGAATTTTCACAGTTCATTTTCAAATTGTACCGTATCGTTTGTCTTGTAAATCTTTCGATAACCGTATTAACTGGATTGAAACGGATTAGACGCAATTTTCTTTTGCAGCATGTTTTAATTAACTATTTTTCTACCAAGAATATACCGCATGTATAGTAACATATAAAATTTACTAATGTATCTAATATTACTGATCACCGAATAACGCTAATCACTAGTGTATCTTATGGCCAAATGCAATAAATACACTTGAAACAGTGCTTGTTTTAATATTTTTTCAGTAATTAAGCTATTCTCGCAAAGACCCCTTTGCCTCTAGTTCTACAAGGCTTTTTCTACCATAACTATTTCCATGTAGTTTAAAAAATATATGAAATAAACCAATAAATAAATGATGTACGAACCGGCAGGACGACGTGGCGCACCAGTTAGCCCTAAACAGTCTGGACACCGATCCTCTACGTTGCAAGACATGGCTAGCACAGAGAAAACACATATTTGTACTATCCCAGGCGGGCAAACCTGTATATTCGAGGCACAGTCCCGAGGACAAACTCGTCACAGTGATGGGTGTTATGCAGGCTCTCGTATCCTTCGTACAAGCCGGAAACGACATGATAAGATCCGTACACGCGGGCGATACAAATTTCGTTTTTGTCCTAAAAGGTCCATTGATCCTAGTAGCTGTATCCAAAACATTGGAGAGCGTACCGCAGCTCGTATTGCAATTAACGTACGGTCGATATACTACAGTTCTTAAAAAAGAAAAAAAAATCTCCAACATAAATTGAAGTAGCATGTTTTTTTTTTTTTTTCGTTTTGTGTTAATTCTTCGATTGTTATTTCAGCTATGTATATAATCAAATACTTTTCGTACTCACGCAGTCACAACTGACGCGAGTTTACGATCAGAGAAGAAACTTTGATCTCAGAAGACTGTTGAGTGGTAGCGAACGACTTATAGATCATCTATTGAATTTTATGGACAGAGAGCCAGCTTTTTTCCTAGGTGCTGTCAAATGTTTGCCTCTGGTACCGTCGATGAGAGATTCGATCACCCAAACGATCGTTCAAACTTGCGGTAAAATTAAGGTATCATTTTCTGTTTGGACCGGAAATTTCGATTTTTAATGGAAAAATTAACCGAACGAATGAGTATATTGTTTTTTTTTTTGCAGAATTTAGTTTTCGCGATACTCTTAGCCAATAATCAGTTGGTCACGTTGGTGAGAATGAAAAAATTCTTCATACATCCGGCCGATCTACATCTGATACAAAATTTAGTAGACAGCTCGGAATCTTTCAAAGCTGCCGAAGGCTGGACACCAATATGTTTACCAAAATTCGATGCTAATGGCTTTATGCACGCACACGTTTCCTATTTGGCGGAAGACTGTCAGGCTTGTTTGTTATTACTAACGGTAGATAGGGATGTATTCTCCACGCTTTCCGAAGCCAAACAAGTGAGAGAAATTCATCAAATCATACAAAATTAAATGCGAGAGTTTTTTTTGTGAAATGATTTAAAGTACACTCGATTAGTAAATAATTAAAGATCTTTCGCACCTACAGTCGCAATAAGATAAAATATTGAAAAAAAAAAAAAAAAAAAAAAAAAAAAAAAAAAAAAACCATTTGAAAATGGTGAATTTTATCGGTAGTGGTAGGTGCAGTGTTAGAATATAGTAATTGTGAACGATGCCTTAGCGTATTAATGAAACAGTTGAAACAAAAATATCTTGAAAATTGCAGAGAAAAATTAGAAATATATAAAATAGTAATTCACCCAATTGTAAAAAACAAAAGAAATGACTTCTTATCGATTTCAATTGAATTTCAGTTGTTGACGGCAAGCGTCCTTAATTATTCAATATCTATAGTAATATTTCATCGTTTACGATCCTCAAACTTTTGTCAGAAAAGAACAAAAAAAAGTTTATGCATCTTTTACAGAAAATCGTAGAAAAATTACGACGTACCAATTGTCTCGAGGCTATAAATGAATCCATGAACAGAGTATCGGTTACAACGTCGGAAATTGGTCTTCCGCAAATGCGTCACGTATTGTACAAATGTCGTAGCACAGCACAATTCTGGAGTCCGGGATTTCAGCCACCTTACACCAAAGACAAAGAGATCGAGCGGTAATAATTATGTGGAAAATAATAATGAATTTTTGTTGGAAAAAAAAGTATACACCAAGGCAACGTGTGATTTCATTGGTTCTAGACTGCTTGGACTCTATCAGTGCCTGCATCACAGATTACACGCTCCCAGTCGACCGTTAAAATTGATATTTCAACAGTTGGACCGAGAGACAATGCTGGCATGGGTAGGATTATTTTTCGTGTGCAAGAAACGTAAAAAACATTTCTTCTACCGTAAAACTTTGAAATTTTTCTATTTCAGGTCACTTCGGGATTTGAGTTGTATGTAACATTCGAGCCTCTCGTTACGAAACCCGCTGCAATAGACGCGGTGGGTGTATTGTTGAAATGGATAAAAAAAGAGGAGGACAGACTGTTTATTCTCAATTCACCGACGTTCTAACAATCCCGTGTAAAAAAGACGTGGAAAGGAAGAGAAAACAGAGTTCCCAGATAAGTCACTCGGAAAATCGATGCAAGTCATTCGCGCGATGTTATTCTTTTTCTAAAGGTATATAAATGGTGAAAGAACAATCGTTTCAACGATAAAAAAACGAGAGGAAGAATGAAAATTCCCGAGAAAAGTATGGTTCCCTTACTCGTACGTATGTACATTATATTCTGCTCACTATTTATAACTTTTAACCGAATTAACTAGGGTGTAATAACGAGAGAACCCCAAAACCCCGCCCCCCTGATTATTACGTATATACCGAACGCGATGGAAAAAAAACGGCATTTACAAAGACCAGGCGTGTGAATGTCAAGATGACATCGTGACATAGGATTTTTATTGTTGGCTGGGCAGCATCGAGTGTTTCATTGTACTCGAGTGCTATGCTTTACTGTACATAAAATATGTTTGTTAGTCGCGAGTATTGTTTATTCGGAAAAAAGAAACTAGACGCTTTCTTAATGTTCGTTAAAACTGTGGATGAGTCACGATCTGGCGTAATTTATGAATAAACAACATGAATCACAGAATTCATTATTTTATCGGAAATACCTCGGTGATAATAATAAAAAGAAAAAAAAGTGTTTGATTCCTAATGCCTAATGCCTGAGCCGATCGCGATCTCTTCTTCGATCGCGATCGCGATCACGATCTCTCTCGCGCTCTCGATCTCTCTCACGATCACGTTCGTCCCGTCTGTAACGTTCCTTCTCTCTTTCCTTGTCTTTGTGCGACGACGAGTGACCTTTCGGAGATTTGCTACGTTTACGATCTCTTCGATCGCGCTCTCTGCTACGCGATCGTGGTTTTTCCCTCTCCGATTTTTTGTCCGATCGCGAGTGCCTCTTGTCACGATCTCTATGACGCTCGCGA
This sequence comes from Oxytorus armatus, assembly GCA_958009045.1. Taxonomy (NCBI): domain Eukaryota; kingdom Metazoa; phylum Arthropoda; class Insecta; order Hymenoptera; family Ichneumonidae; genus Oxytorus; species Oxytorus armatus. The sequence goes on along the minus strand of OY253746.1, from coordinate 138,800 downwards.
TCTCTCTCGTAATCGTCGGGCCTCTTGCGCGTTTCCTCCTTTATCGGTGGTAAATCCTCCTCCTCTGAACTCTCAATACCGTCGTCCATGTCATCCTCAAGCGCGGATATTTTACCCTCTGCAAATAAAAGTTTTACGATTTTGCGAACGCCACGGATGGTACACGGAGAGCAATCGAGTATCAAGATTGGAAAAAAATTCGTAGCAGAGAAAGTTTTCCTTGAAGAAAGTTATAACGACGGTTCGATCCAGATGCATTCGTGAGGTAATAATCAACATTGTATTATAAAAATGCCGGCAGATATTTTATTACTCTACGCGATTGCGAGCGACGTTGATTGGAAATTTGCATATTATAATTATTGTGCCAGGTCAGTGTATAGAAACAGTGGGAAACGTTGTTAAAAACTTTTTTTAAATTACTCGGTATCTGGACATTGGCGCGTCTCTTCGTCTACAAAACACTCGTTCGTTTGGTTTGTTTTTGTTAAATCCATTATATTTTTTATTATTTTAATGAATAAAAGCTCGGTTTGTTTGCCGAACGATGCTCAATGAAATTTATTGTTTTGCTCGCCGGATTAGGAGTTGTGTTTAGTTAATTGTGACGTTCAAACTATTGAATTTGTTTTATTGATTTTTCAATTACAGCCCTTAACGCCTCATAAACTTTGGTTCAATTAGCTTATATAACGATAAAGCAGTAAAATTTAATAAAACAAAAATAAAGCTTACCTAATTCGTTATTTTCTTCGAGTACGTGTCTCTTTTGTATCCTAGGTAAGATAACGTCGCAAGATCTCTCCTCTCTCAAGAGATTGTCAATAAATTCGTCCATGTGAACGAGCTCAAATTGTCCCTGTTTGTTCTGATGGCGCAATTTTCTGTTGTCATTAAATAACGGCTCCAGGTATTTGTAGCAGTCGAGAGATGTGCCAGTGAGACGCATGTAAAGTGCACCAAGAGCACGAACATATTTGAACTCTTCGTTCTTGATGAATTCGACAATAATGTCTTTCTCCGGTTGTATTTGAAGCATTTTCAGTATGAGACAGAGAAAGGGCGTGGGTTTCACGTTACCACCGAAAACACCACCGGTGAATCTGCGTAGAGCGTTTTGTTAGAGCTTTTTTCATTTTCGTTCGTAAAAACAATTGTTTTCCTTTGGATACGTGTAAACGAAAATTTGTTTTGAGGTTAAAAACTGTTACCTCAATTCCATTGCTTTGTCGACTAATAATTCGGCGGTCAGGGCAAAACATTCTTCCTTCCAATATTTCGAATCATAAATACGTGATCTTATGATTTTTTCAACGAGATATTGCGGATTTGTTCCGCGGATTGATTTCGCATCTTTAACCGTACGATTCGCCATCGTCGACGGTTGACCGCCGCTGTCTTGTCTAATCTTCGATCATCTCCGATCCACTCTCTCCGTCTCTCTCGCGCGAGAGCGCGGCTTTACGGTTCTCGGGTGCGCAAGCGCAACGAGGGGCGGTAAAAACACCGTCTTTTTTAAATGAGGCCAATAAGCTCAAAATTAACATTAAGAAATGAATTGAGGGTTGTGATATTTAACAATATAATATGTATGAATAAAAAATATCATTAATGTATGTACATTAAGGGCAGGAACGCGATTTAAAAAGAGATATCGAATTTTAAATATAAAATGCTAAACTGTAATCACAAGTTAATTCAACTGGGAAGAATTAGGCGCTTGTAGTTTAACAAATTTTCTTTGTCTATTTACTTATTCATTGACTCGTTTTAAAAAGAAATTTCAAAGTTTTATATGTTGTATTATATTTACTAGCTATTACTATATATTAATATTATATTTAATCGTACCTCAAACGGTGCAGTACCAACTATCCATGGGGACTTCCGGTAATCAAAATAGCATATACGTCATTATTATGAGAACCAAAATGAGAAATATTAGCAAATTTCAGTTGAGACAAATAAAACTCGTTAAACATTATCATATTTTATTTAACTCATCTAAAATTTGTTAATAATAAGTACAAATTTATTTCGCCATATACGAGAAGATTTGCTAATATTAAACTCTTTTCGCACTGTGTACATGTATATACGGATCTTCCTGCAAGATAACTATAATGTACCGGTAGTTGAGAAAAAAGAAATAACGTTGTCAATCAATAATGGTTTCGCACGGATGACAATACATTATTGTTCTCATCTCGAAACAAATTCTCGATCCCAAGTGAAAGCACGCTAACTTTTACTTGGGGATGAAAAAAAAAAACTATACACAGCGCAAAATCTTTCAATGGTACAAGAGGGTCACGCGGTGCACGGGCATTCGTGTCACGCGCACTTTCCGCAAATTTCTAAACACGCAGACTTTTACCAAAGATAACGTGAGAAAAGTAGAAATTCCACTTCTCTCTCAATAACACTACGACACACTTGTCTCCGAGAAAAAAAAAAGAATAACTATCGTTGAAGCAACGGCATTCTGGATTCTTTCAACGGACATAAATAAATCCAAATTGAAGTAACATAAGATGTTTGAAAAATTTAATAATCGTAATAGCATCGCAAATCAATACATTAAATGGATACAATTATTTACGTATTTAAAAGTAACGAAACGTGATTTTAAAAAAATTAATTGTTGTGCTTATTTGAATAAAGTAAAAATAAGTTACAACAAAAATATGAGGGCTGGGAACCCAAGGTAAATTTCATACATCTTCTAAAATATCTATCGATCCACAATGTACCCATATAATATATATATATAAACCGTAAATCCTCTTTAGAATCTCCGTCTCCGACGAGAGCGTATTACACACGCGCACGCGCGCACACACACACACACACACACACACACACACACACATAGTGAGCCCGGGAATATCCCTACTTTTTTTTCCTTTTACAAAGTCGCCTTTCCCTCTGCGCTGGCAGAGAGAGCAACCGGGAGCCGCAAGGCCCCATTCAGTGGGCCTCTCTCACCTGGCAACCTCGGCACTCACCTGAGCAGCCATCTTGGCACTGCTTGGCACACACACGTCTCAAAGATTATCTCTACTTCGGAGAAACATATTTTTCTCTCTCAACGAGATAGAATCGTCGTGAAAAGTAACGAGTGTCTCAATTGTACAAGAACAATCGATCTATCGTTTTAGTTTGAAAATTACCCTAAAATCGAGAACCTCGGGTGCGCGAAGAAGTCGCATTTTCGCGAATTGGCTGTTTTTAACGTCATATCGTATTGACCAAAGTGACAACAAGTTTCTCGCATATTGTGCTTCGATATCGGTGATCATTGAGACACGATGAAAGTTCGCTAATTCGTCGAAGATAAGTGAGAAAAATAAAATTAATCTCGGGGAGGGGGGAGGCTTTTTTTTTGACGATTCGCGCGTCTCGAGTGTGGTGAAACTTGAAAATTATCGAAAAAATCGGGTGGTCAAGAATTTATCGAATTTCATGATGAAACAGGCATGGGGAATACAACGAAGTATCTTGGAATTATCGATGATCGGGATTTGAGGAAACAGTAAACGCGGGGAATACAGTGTGTTTTGAATATTAGAAGAAAAAAAATCTTGCACGAAGCAATACCGGAAATTCAGTGAAATTTTGAAAATGGTGATACTTAAGAATTTATAGAAAGTCCTGTGAATATTCCAAGTAAGTAATTTCGTAATCCAGAAGATTAAATTATACATTGATAATAATTGATATATATCAATAAATCGAATACAATTTATTCATCATTCGATCAATTGATATTGAATCAATACGAATGAATACTCCATAATGTGGGGTCACAATCTCTTTCAACGTGGGGAAAAAAAAAAAAAAAAAAAAAAAAAAAAAAAAAAAAAAAAAAAAAAAAAAAAAAAAACCGTGTCGAAAATCCCAAACGAGAGACCGTTGGAATTGTTTCTACGATCATATAAACAAATATTCTAATCCAAAACTAAAAAATTATAGGAGAATACCCATTTTTGTTATCAATACAACAAATATAAAAAATATAAACAATTCCTTTGGCAATTTTTTATAAATCCGTTTGAGTATGATTTATTTTACATGACCGGGAAAGTAATTCGAACAATCTCTAGTTCGTGTATTTGGTGTGGGAGTTTTTTTTCGGAAAATACAAAAAATAGTTAAGATATTTTCGACTTTTAATCGTGGAGGCCCCGCCCCAAAGGCTTTGTCATTCAAATTAATTGACAAAATTGCTCTATGGGAGATATGCCGTGGTGAGTCGAATGGTCTCGCGATTGTCCGTTCAGTCACTGTCACATTGTATGGTAAAAACCGACAATGACCATCGCAACGCGCAATAACGATATCTTACTACCGGTGCTCAAGAACCGTGTTAATTGGCAATACAAGAACGGAGTTACTCATTAATTAATTAACTCTTATACTCTCGTTCCTCGCGCACTTGCGATGTGATTAAAGTTTTTCTATTTCTCACAATGCCGATTTCTGCTTCAGATAAATATCAAAAGATTCGCCGTCGAAAGGAGATTTTATAAAAGTTGAAAAGTAAAGAGATAAAAGAAAGATGGGTTCGAAAATCGAGTACGTCGAGTCGTCGCACATGTACGCGACGAATTATATTCGAAATTCCAAAGCTATTGGAGTATTGTGGGGTATATTCACGATATGTTATGCAATTATTGGCGTTGTCGCTTTCGTAACACCCGAATGGCTGGGCGATTTGGAACACGAGAACCCCGGAAGATTTGGACTATGGTCCAGATGCAGCTACGGAGGAAATGGCAAGTATTTAAATTCTGTTGGTTTTTTTAAAATCAATACAACATTTTTGAATTGTTTAACGGCATGAAATTTGTAGAGAGTGTTTGAAAAAATTAGATTCGGAAAAAAACGAAAAAAAGCTCGCCTTAAAATAAAACCATGCATCTAAAAATGTCTTTCGACTCAAATTTATAGACCGAATGAATTTAGCTTATCGACATTGTTTCTATTTAAATTTGCGAATAAATATACACAACGTGTTTAATTTACTTTATAAATGATCGAACACAATTCTTTTTCAATTAATTCATTTGTTAACGAAACATTTTTCCGATATCAACAGTTCAGATTATTGTCTCGTGTAACGTTGCAAAGAAAAAAATGTAAAAAAATTAAATTTTCAATGAACAAATTGGTCTCTCTCTCTGTCAGGTGAATTGGGCGAGGAATGTATCGGTAGACTCGACGATCTATCGACGATCGTGAGTGTACCCTTCAGGGCTAGCACGATACTGGTTGGAATCGCCGTTATAATAGCCCTACTAGCGATATGCGCTATGTTACTCTTCTTCTTCTGTCAGAGCACGACGGTTTTCTATCTTTGCGGCTGGATGCAAGTTGTATCGGGTAAGAAACAAATACGATATTTTTAACAATTAACAAAAATCGTTAATTCAAGAAATTTTCTAATTGAAAAAATAATCTAAATAAGATATGCAATAATGGAAAATTGTTTATCAAGAAGTGTATCATAAAAAATCCGTCATTTAATGGAACCAAGATATTTTTGTTTATAGCATACTTAAATTATTAAAATATAATGAAATTTCATTATAAATCGTTTAAAAATGAAACGTGTGTGCGAAAATTATTTTCGCTATCGTTAGAACTTGGGCTACAGAGTTTAGAAAGTCTCTTCTAGTCTTTTCGCGCCACAGGGCATTACTTCGCAATGGTGGCCAAATTACGTCAATGGTAATAGAGGAATGGGGGGTCGGGGGGGGACCTTTATCATCAAGGTACGTAATTGCAAATTGCACAGATTAACCCGAGGCTATATATATATATTTATATTTGTATTCGGGAAGTGATGCAATCGTTCCGTTTAACGCTCTCTCTCTCTCTCTCTCTCTCTCTCTCTCTCTCTCTCTCTCTCTTTCTCGTCGTCACATTTCTTATCGTTGCGTTACGATCTACACGCACTCGTGGACACGAAGAGGAAAAAAAAAGTGACACGAATTACAGTATTTAGCACGCGTCTGCGGTAATGTACCCGTCTTCCCTCATCCGAAAACTTCTACATGCTAATTTCGCTCTTTTCTATAGTCTCGAAATGAAATAAAAAATAATTAATCGTAGTTTGAAAGAAAAAATATTTTAAGAAATTACAAATGGTAGGGATATATGGTATTTGGTGGTATTGACGTTGCGTCATATATGAAACAGAGAACGTTCGGTTGAACGTTCGTGCTCCAAATAGAAAATGCTCGCTAAGCGAATGAAAAAAAAAATATATACTAATAATAATAATAACGAAATGAGTTGACGAGGTCGATGCTCCGGTTATCGATATTTACGTTCGAAACGAGTTTGATAATTTTATTTGTCGTTGAGAAAATAAATGAATTACGGAGGCGGGCTTCGCGATCCTTTTTAAAAATCCCAAGGTACAAGTCGTATAAAAAATCTCAAACGAGTGATTGTTCAAATAGCTTCAACGATCATTTAAACAAATATTTCGTTACAAATCGAGAATCTAAAAAATTGTAGATGAACGTTTTTTTCTTCAAAATAAAGACCGTACGTGAAGAATGTCACTGATGTTTAAGTTCTTCGTAGATAGATCTAAATATTTTTGTCAATGAACAGAAGAGCATTGAAAAGAACCGCTTCTTTGAAACGATCGATATGATTTTAATAGTTTTTTCGACAAATTAAAAAAATAAAGCTAATTTTTTTCGACTTTTTAAGTGAAGCCACCGTGGTAATTAATTAAGAATTATGAAGATTTATTAAATCCCATTAGGATCAATGAAAATTTATTGTTCAATTAATAAAAATGAATTTACGAGCCGAAGAAAAATCATCGAAACTAAAAGTTAGATAATTTTATCGTAGCTCCAAAAGAAAATGTCGAATCGACCATAAACGTTTTTATTAGAACGTTTTGAAATTCGACAATGCACCGAAATAATTCGGAGTAAGGAGAAAAAAGTGATTACCGCTGTGACAATAAACTCGAAAGACAAGAGGGACTCTTTCGATCTACGATATAATGTGTAACGCGACTTTTCAGCCAGCTGTGTTTTCTTACTCGACTCTACGAGGATACATTGCGTCGTCGATGAAATGTAGAATAGACCGTTATAGTGACGGAAAACCCGTTGTTCTTATGTCACTATTCCAATCTCCACAAACTCGAGATTCATCCATGAAAGAAGAAAAAATAATAAACTTTTCGTAATTTATCAATATAAAATCTCGTCGTATTTGAAACAACCTAAAATTGTAATTTTTTCTTTTCTATATCGTAAATTTCATACAACTTTCCATGGTAAACGGGAATTATGGATTTCGTAACGTTTCAAAAGAGCTTCGGGCGCATCGTGTACGCATGGACGGTGCATAACGTTCTCTCGCAGATCGAACGGTAGTAATAGTTGGAAATACACGAGTGAAAGTCCGTTATTTGCCCGAAGGATATATAGGGAATTTAAAAAAACGTAAGATCCAATGAATCCCGGAAAATGTTCACCGTCATACGTTACGCGGAGAGTTGCTGTTTCTCTCACGATGATTGGGACACCCCATTGATTTTTTTTACCGCGAATAATTTTATTGGAAATATTGCGAATTCATCAGAGTTCTTTCTTTTGTTGTTTACCCGAACGAACCAAGCACTCTCAAGATTCGTTGAACAATTTGTTACGGATCATTCGCGGAAGAAAAAAAACGTAATTTATCATTTCCATCCGTAAACGTTCGATATTCGCGGAAAGTTGAATGTTGCGGTAACATTTTACTTGCATATATGACAAATATTATATATGGGGTGTTCGACCAAATCGATAATTCACAACATTTTATTTTTTGTTTTCGTCATTTTACCATGTCGTAGGACTACATAGAAAAAAATAAGTTTCGTAGGAATCGCCGAAAATGCTCAATTCTACGTGTTATCGATTTAACTAAAAATTTCCATTGGTTCATTATTTTTTTACGATTTCTTACTCGAATAATCGCTCGCTTATTCTTAATTTTTTTCACACATCGTCCCGCACAATGAACTAAAGAGGATAGAAAAGAAAGAAAAAAATCGTAAGGGTGAAGAAGTTGGTAGATTTGACGTCAAATTCCTTATATATATACATATATGATCGGTTCAACCAGCTGTAAAGAGCCGCAAACTCACGCGTTAGAGGTATATAATCCGACGAGAAAGAACAGTTAGAAAATAACGTTTTGTATAAGGAGAGAGGTACCACCGGGAGTATGTTCCCTTTCACCGTCGACCTCGCCCAGCCCCCTCGTTCACGTACTCGTAATACCTAAATGCCAGAGAGGATTTTTTTGTACGTTACGCGAATTAAATAAATGAATTTCAACTATTACGATTGAAATTCAATGAAAATACAATAAAAAAGGAAAATATGAGAAATAAATAACAAATGTGATGTCGTCTAAATTGCAACTTATTATAACTGGATGTTATAATAACCAGTGATGGATACGTCAACTCGGTACGTGGAGAAAAGCGGGAATTGTTAATTAAAAAAAAAAAATTTTATATATTAAGAAAAAAATGATGAGTATTTTCCATCGTACACCGTTTTAGATTTTGACGTCCCTTCTCTCGTGGGGCTTTCATTTCTTGAAAGGCCCAAAAGTATTATTTGCTCGTGAGAAATGAGAAAAAAAAAATCATATAACAAGGATACCGTTAGTCAATTTTGTTTTTCCAATTTGTTACGAATTAATAAAACATCGCCGTGACTCAAATCTAGGGGGAACAAAAAAATAGTCTTCTCTCCCGAAAAAAGACGATTGAACGAAATTTTTTGAAAAAACAATTTGATTTTCGTTACAGCGATTTGTATGGCCGTGGGTGTGAGCGTTTATCCGCTCGGTTGGGATTCACCGATGATACGTGCGGTTTGCGGTGCTTCCGCATCGAGATATTATCCCGGTGCGTGCGCTATTAGATGGGCCATACCACTCGCGGCAATCGCCGCACTCGATGCGGTCACCCTCGCCGCTCTTGCTTTTATACTCGCGTCGAGACACGTGAGACTTCAGCCCGAGCCATTTAACAATGGATCATTGTACAAAGGTACGATATAAAATTAATCGCCAACACCAAACGCATTATTCATTATAAATTCAACTAAATGAATAAAAAATATACTAACAATAATCCCCTTGTAACAAATAATTAATAATAATTATTATTATTATTATTTTAATAAATAATAATAAGTATTTTTTTTTAAATATCGAAATGTTTTCTTTTTCCTCTTCAGGCGAAGTGAATCCCGGTTACGTCAACGAGGCTCAGAGTGTCGCTGGCTCCCGGAAATCCCTGTCACTGAGACCGGTGTTACTGGTAGCACCGCCGGAACAGGACCGCTACAGCGAACTCTCCCGAGCAAAGTCGCACTCTCATCACAGTCTCTATTCGCCGGCGCCTTCGCATCCCGTTCACACGTTGTCGACCAACACACTCAATCACTCTCAACGCAATTTTCAGCTTTGAATTCAAACGGACAAAATAGCCCGGACGCGACGAAACGTCGATGATCTTGTCAGCTTGCCATACGTCGGGATCACTCTCACTTTAACGTGACTCATTTTTTAAATATTTTTTACATCCACTCGTTACGATAAGATTGTCTTTTGTAAATTAATTTTTTTTATCGAGATTAAGGCCTTGGATGACGAGAAACGGGGAATAACTCGTTCGTTCAATCGTTATCCGTTGGGATAACGAGTCATTTTTTCAAATGGTTGCGTTTCAACAGCCCTTATTCTTCGCTCTCTTTTAAACAATCTCCGTCGTCTTGACGATCTCGAGGCAACGTTACAACGACACATACCGGTCGAGTGTTTAAATTAAAAATCGTTTTTACAAACTTTTATCGCTCAAAGGATGCTTCGCGAATACGATGCTAGAGAAAAGTTTTTTCGATCAAAATTTTGGTACGCGTTAGGAAATTTTTTTATAATACATCCAATCAATCCCCGGAAAACCTTGGTAACGCGATGGCTCAAGGTTTCCTTCTAGGTCGTGTGTTCTTTGCATTGAAAAACAACTGTAGTAATGTAGTACTTGTGAATTTTTAATAGCTCGTTACGCGAGTTGCTCCGCGTTGTTAAATCTCACGTTGCTCAAATGGCCGAACCTCCGAAACAAAATCGGGATTTTTAAATGGTTCATAATAATCCGTATTATTGGCGAATTGACGGAGAACGAACGAGAAGTCAAAAATTTGATTCTTCAGAAATGGGCGGAATTAAGTAAAATTTGCAAATATTCAACTTCCAGCGGTTTTGCGTATTAAGAACATTTCATTCGGCAATTGAATAATATCGTTTCTAGAAATTTGTCAAGTTATAAAAATTTGTAAAAACGATTTGTTTGGGTGTTTTCTTTTCTTTTTCCTTTTTTTTTTTTAATCGAATGTTCAATAATACGATATTAGTATATAATGTAATTTTTCATTCCAACAAATGGATATGAATATTTTAAGAATGTTGAGAATAAGCGTTAATTTTTTCTATTGGCACGTGACCCTTGCTCCCAAACGTTTTCGCGTCGCACACCTAGCCGGTACATATAATCCTCGGATATTACAATAAACGGTTGTACAGAGTTTCAAAAAGTTTTCTCTTCGCTTCCCCTCGTCAAAGCACGTTGCATCGTTGTAATTAGCCGCTAATTCATTGGCTCTCTTTGTCTTTCGTGACAATGGCAATTCGTTAAACGAGCGGAGTACGGATCTTCCTAAACTTTCTCACTGTTCAATGCGAATTGGCCGGTGGTCTTCCATTACGAAATCGTTCTCGGTGGATTCATGCCGTATCAGTCATTCGCGATTCAACACTAATTTCAAGTTTTTATAAAAAAGTAAAACTGCAATTGAAAAATTGAGGCACGGAAGGTATTTTTATCATTTTTACCTATTACTAGTTCAAACCCGATTCTCACTGAAAATTTAGCCGACAAGTTTTTTCAAAAATATCTCAACCGTTCGGTAAAAATAAAAATCGGTCAACTCCGCCATTGATCGTTAGCATCGGTTGGTATTTCACGCGGAGCACGCGATAATTTTACACGATTTGTCTCTCATATGTTTTACTTTATTCAAGCGCGCATTGCTTTATCGCAATGTCGCAAGACACGCCTTTTCTTTCCAACTCGCGGTTTTCCGTCTCTATAAAAAAATTGCGAACGAACGCGATCATCCACAGCGATAAGAGGGATCGAGGGGTACGGGAAAAGATGGAGAATCGTGTGACTATTCGTAACGACACAATCGTGCGTGGGATCATCGTGACTTTTGTGACTCGTGAATTAAAAGACACAAAGGGACACGAACGAGAGGCGACTGTTTCATAACTCGATAGAATAATCCAGAGCTTTCCCAACTAAAAGATTCACAGACTGCTATGACGTATAATTCTCGAGAAATAAAATGGAACTCTCGTCATTTTGACTAGTGTATTTACCAATATGATACAGGACAATTTTCTCATTACAATTACTCTATTCGTATAATATTTATATATTACGCTGGTCGATTTACTCGGACGTCGAACAATTTTGCCTCAATTATTTAGTCTCGAAAACAATTCGACCAATAACGGATACGTATGTACGTACATATATATGATACAAGGACTATCGATATTCCTAATCGTCGCGATATCGCATACCGCGATTTTCTTATCGATACTAGAATAAATATGTATTATCGACGGAGAAATAACCGTTCTAAGAAAAAAACTGTTTTTTCTCTCCTTGACTCGTTACGAATTTTACAATCGACAATTATTACGTATATTTTCGTTATCACTCCTATACATTTTTGTCGTGGTACCAAAACGAAGAAGGATTCCGTTTTGTTCCGTTACACGAGATCAAAAACAATACATTACGATCGTTTTTTTTATCCATTTTTTTTTTATTACACATATCGCGATCGCTACGCACAACCTTCTAACGAATATCTACAATTAAAATACGCTTTGCTCTCGGAAGGGCCGTTGAACGAGTCGACAGTTTGCTGCAATGAAAAACACGCGAACGCTCACAATTAATGGTACATTAATTGTTCGTGAGTTGCGGGGGAGGAAAATGATTTCGGAATTAAAAAAAGAAGTTGAGAAAAAAAAGATGACATTTACAACGCTGTGAACGAGCGTGCGCGAAAACACCGTGGTATTCGTCGTTTCTTTGCGGACGAGTCCTCGTGGCTTTCCTGCATTTCTCGGTGGACAAGTTGTACTATATATATATTCAGCGAGCTCAGAGTCCGCGGTATAATGGTCCACCGTCTATGATATTCTTCTATATACGGGGCATTTCACGTTAAATCAACTTGGTTATGATTTTCAACCTCTGGGATTTGGTCAACAATTTCCGTTACAACTTTAAAAGACATGCAATTTTTGTTACTAGATTTTTATATTAAAAAAATACCTTCGTACCGTTTAGCGTTGTAACGACGGTATGAAAAAATTGTTAAACAAATCTCAGCGGGTCACAGCTAGATGAATTTAACGTGGAATACCCTATACATGTATATGTATATATACGGAACGGCTTTATGGTGTAACGACTTGTGACTTACGGGCATTCCGTTCGACGCTTCTTTTTATAGCCATTCGAGTTATTAGCCTTTTATTTCGATCGTCCGTCGTTCGCGAGTATTATTATATATATATCATGGTAAAGGACCGAGAGCGACGTTAAAACGAATATCGGTACTCGTTGCTGGTACGGTATCGAAACAACGTTCTCTCGTATCACGAACGCGGAATACCGCGGGTGTTGTGCCGAAAAAAATGTCAAACATAACGTGGTTACCGATCACACTTGTGTGTTGGCGAGCGATTTCGGTAAAATTTAACATCGTTACGATATAACACGTGGCGGATATGTTATCTCGTTAATTAATCCTTTAACGGCCAGTAAGAAACTTTTTTTAGCGTATAAAGTATCATTTATTTTTAGTTCGGCGATAGATTTGTGCGGAATTTGCGAGCGGTGACGTTGAACGAATGATTGAACGATTAAATTGATAATTTTCTTGATTATTCGTGGAAAAATTGACGAGCTCACGATCGATTTGTAAACTCTTTAACGGTTTTTTTTCGAATAATTTCAACAAGGCTATTTATTAACTCGTTCGAAATTCTTTGAAATTCTTTGAAATTCTTTGAAATTCTTTGAAATTCTTTGAAATTCTTTGAAATTCTTTGAAATTCTTTGAAATTCTTTGAAATTCTTTGAAATTCTTTGAAATTCTTTGAAATTCTTTGAAATTCTTTGAAATTCTTTGAAATTCTTTGAAATTCTTTGAAATTCTTTGAAATTCTTTGAAATTCTTTGAAATTCTTTGAAATTCTTTGAAATTCTTTGAAATTCTTTGAAATTCTTTGAAATTCTTTGAAATTCTTTGAAATTCTTTGAAATTCTTTGAAATTCTTTGAAATTCTTTGAAATTCTTTGAAATTCTTTGTCGGCAATGCATTTAAAAAAATGACGTTTTTGGAAAAGTTGCACCGTGCTAAAAGCTGATTTTTCCACCAATGTCAGACTCAAATTGTCTTCATAATTAATAGGGAAGAAAACAAAACGACAGCGGTGAACGCGTGGTTGGTGCGCGGGTTCGGCGATCTCCCATATTGAGCGGTATTGGCCGCGGTCGGTACTGGGATGGGTGACCGCTAAACCGTGCACCGAGCGAGAGACAGTTTTTCTTAGTGCCCGATGGCAAAGACAACCGAAACTCGAACGCGATACGGTATAGCTAAAAAGCATGGGAGGTGGCGATGGGAGGGAAAATTGAGAAGGGTCGCGTAAAAACCCGCATAGGGAGTAGGGGTATACGTCGAAACGCGCAATAATAACGGAGTAATAGGAAAGAAAAAAGAACTTGAGCCGCTCATTCGGGATCCAAAGACAAAAAATTGAAAATTTCGATCGTCCAACTTGCGGTGGTTGTTTTTTGGAGAAAAAAAAAATTATGATACTCTTCTAACGGACGTCCAAAATGAATTTTATTATCAAAATGCACGCTTCGCACTGACCGTTAAAAAATTATACCGTCAATCGGTATAAATCGCTTGTAACATAAATAATAATAATTTAACGGCGATGCAGATTACTATTACCTTTAATATCTACTCGGTTTCACTTTTAATTTTTATTTTAATTTTAACGCCCGATCCGGAGCGTGAGAAACAATTTGTATTTTTTTTTCTCCATCATCCGAACATCGTTTTCATTTATTTATAACGATTCCTTGCCGACAATGATACCGCAAGGTTGAACGATACCCGTATTCACGAGTCTCGGCCTCTTTATCGTTGTCTCGCTCTCGTCCTTCTTCAGTAATTCCTCTATCGAATAAGGATTTCTTTTTCTCTGCGGCTGTTGCACCTGTCGATTTTCCATTGTTTCCCGATCGACGGAATTACGATCGTTTGAATTTTCCAAAATTCTCCGATGACCATTGTCATTGACGCCCGAGGAATGGTCGACGACCGTCGAGCTCGGGCTCGAGCGCGAAGTATCAAAATGACCGCTCGCACTCGGTGTCCCGTGTCTAACGAACGCGCTTCGATCGCTACCAATTTTTTGCCCAAGCTCGAGCATCAACGGTGAGCTCTGAAACGATTTGTAATTATCCTGTGACTCGTTGTTCTCGTCCAAGTCACTCTTGTCCAATGAATCGTCACTTCCGGCCATTGAACTCGAGCTTGATTTCAGCTCTACCTGACCCTGACCGCTTTGCTGCTCGGACAAACGTTCGGCCTCCAGTGATCTAAAAACGATACACGTATATAATTAATTCAACGAAAAAAAAAATTATTACTTCTCAAAATCGATGAGCGACAGATTTTTAGTTAATTAACCCTCTAAATAATTTATAATGGCTAAATAGAAAAAAACAAAGTAAGATTTTTTTTTCTGAACTACAGGGACGTTCACGTTTCTCACTTTGTAAACATTTTCAATCGTTTGTCAAATGAATATTCGTTTTCCCGCAACGCGAGCATATCGGCCCGCTGTTAACTCCAACTAACTGAAGCAAAACAGGTTCGATGGTACCGGGTATAAAAATTTTGTAACCCTCTTTTTTGTTGCAATTCTTTTCTTTTTCAATCGCACATAAAACGATTTTTTTTCCTTTTTTTTTGTCCCTCCTTTTGATTCGACGCGCACCGCTCGGTTAACTTTGTACAGAGGGAAACTGGCTCGAGGACGCGTATAAAAAGTATTTGTAACGATTTTTTTCCGTCGTTCCTTTTTTTTAACATCGCTTGTAAAACGATTTTTTTTAATCTTCCCCCCACCCTTCAAACTCGTCGACACCGGGCAATTGAGCAATATAAACTTCGTTATATGATAATTAACGTACGTGGGGGTATCACAACAGGCGTATACACGAGAACCACAGCTCGTAAAATTTACGTTTATTATACACTTACGTGAACGCTTGCATTCCGTGGTGCAAGTGCAAGGTGGTAGCCTGATAGAGGGACGAGTAGAAGCCGCTTGAATTCCACGCTGTGGCGCCCGTACCACCTGATCCCGTGGATATGTGAAGAGGACCCAATGCACCCGGATAGAAGAGTTGATAATCCGTTCTCATCAGCGCCTCTGAAGCGAAATGACAAGATCGATGTGATGAAAACAAATAAAACGTCGACAGCTCGCGCGTAATCAAACGAGGTACCGTCTTACCTGGGATTTTCTTGGGATTTTCTTGTGTCGAGGAAAGGATTAAATTTCACGTTGAAAAATTTTAACAACTTAATAACAATACACTAGGATTTATTTAAGGATTTAGGATCGCGTCGATGACTCTGCCCATATTAAAATTTTATGTATCTTATTTTCTGCTATTCAATGACCTTTAATTACCGTCTATTAATAATTTTATTAAACTCGTTCTTTATTATTATTATTATTATTATTATTATTATTATTATTATCATTATTTTTTAACATTTTTAATCGACCAAGTGAGGAGTTATTAGCAATATTAATAAACTTACGAATTAATTGCGTAAAAAAGAGGAATTAATTATTTCTTCTTCTCCGGCGACAAAATTATTTAAAACAGTTTTTATTCAATGCTTGACAAAATTATTTCGTTGGAAAAAGAGTTTCATTTTTTCACGATAAAAAACACATTTAGCATTTCAAATCATGATGATGACTCCAAATTCAATTTTAATTCGACGATATTCCGTTATAATTATAATCGTTATTTATTAATTTTTTTTTATTCGTCATTGCTCACTTCTTTTTTTGAAAACATCACGAAAATTTTGATCCAATCCAAACACAAAATAATATCGTTTTATTTTACACGATTTTTCTCGAGTCTAATTGGGCATTTGAGGAAAATTATTCCTTTAATTTCAGTCAGACGGCGTTTCGGGAGAAAAAAAAGCGCAGTGTCCCAACGCGATTGTCCGCAAGAGAAAAAAAAACGAATCAAAGGCGCGTAAGCTTCAATCTCGGATTTGCAAAGCGGTCGATATCAAAAGACACGCTGCAAACGCAAACTTTTCCCGAGCACGATTTCGTGAATATGAAAAATTTCGTAAATAATTCTTCGCTAAATTTATCCGCGACGTAAATATAAATTTGTCTATATTCGCGTGTACAAATAAAAGAAATAAAAAAAACAACATGCTTTCGTCATCCCCCCAGCGATTACGAACGACGAGTCACGAAATGTAGAAAAATTTCGAAAACAAAATTCCGATATTCAAATTACGTGCTCATGGGAAAATGCCAGGGAGAGGTGGCTTTTAATGAGTATTGGGAGAAGGAAGAAGTTGCGTGTTTGAGGGTCTGACTAGACTGACGTTTCAATCTGAGCCTCGGGGGGCGAAGGGGATGGCCCCAATTTTTCATATCTGTGCAGTCTCGTACAAGGTGCACGTATACATTATACAAATATGTGTAAATCGTCTCTCTCTCTCCCTCTCTCCCAGAGAGAGATTTTGGATATATATACATACATATCCAAAATCGAATGTTGGCAAACAAAAAGTTTTACGTCTCGGCGAATTAACACTTAACACGAAATGACTTAGGCCCTTACGTTTGTCATATGATATATGTATATATGTATGAGGTGATAAAAGACGGGAGGAAGAATGAATGAAGAAGAATGAGCAAGAAGGTTGTGTCTGGCGTCGAACAATTCTGCACGAGGGACAGGTGTTTAAGGGCTATTAGTTCGGGACCTCGTGGTTTGGTCGTTTTATCGCGATTTTTCACGTACAACATATACACATGCATTTATAACCAACGGATTTGTTACTTTTTTTTTTTTTTTTTCATTTACTTTTTGTTCATTCCGCGACATTAAGTATCTATATTAGGGCGATTTTTTTTTTTCGACTATGTTTTTTTCTCAGTCCCCACTTGAAATTTTGTTGGATATGTCGAAAAACAAATTCCCTGAAAGTTACAGCCCTTAATATTAATTCTAAGTACTTTCCCTTAGCGTGAAAAGATTTTCCATCTAAAATACACGTAAATCGATTTTTTTTTTTTTTTTTCGAAATTCTATAACTCAGCCGTATTTTATGCTATCATATTGTTCTTGGTTTCGATTTACTCAGAATAAAACAATCTAGAAAAGTGCCTATTGCGGTGAAAGTATAAATTGTACTGGTGAGTTGGTACGGCTCACTGAAGTTGATTTTTACCCAAAATTCTCGTTTTTTTGCTGTTATTTCCGAAACAATTAACTTTACGAAAAAAAATGTAAATGAAAAATTTGTTGAAAATTTAATTTCCGACAAAAAAGGACCTATCGACCTAATTGCTTAGATTAATATTTCTTAAGATATTGAACTTTAACTTATGAGTAGAATAACATTTTTACGGTAATATAAACCGTAAAAATTGTATACTACTCATAAGTTAAATGGCCGGGCGAGAGGGCTCCCGGGGGAATGAAGAAGTGATCCCGGGGATAGAGATCCAGAGGGTATTAGGGGCCTCGGCGAAGGGGGTGGGTGCGCGAAGCCCCCCTGGTATATATATAGGGAATTTCGTGTAAAATAAGAATGAAAAATTTGATAATTTTTCTTTTCGTTCGCTCACCTCTCGCTTCGGAATTCGTTGGTACGTGTGATTGATACGACGAACTTGTCGAGCCTCCCTCGATCGAGGGATGATCGGTGTGCAAGCCGTTGCCACGCAATATACGATTGACCGACGATACCGAGGGTAAACTTTGAGGATCACAGGCACCCTGTCTCGCCAATTGCTCTCTTATCTCCCAGGCAAACATCGTCGGTTGTTCCTGCTTCATCCGTAATATCTTCTTCACCACCGTTGGCGTAGCTACTTGCTGCAATGGTGAAATTCTCTGTCAAGTAATAATACATAATCTTATAATCATAAAGTTTACGATAGTTTTTCTTATTAATAAATAAACCTATACCTTGAACATTACACGCGTGCAAATTCTCATCCCCCTCCCCCAAAGTGATTGTCGGTTAAATTTACGCAATACTTTTTAAAAATCGTTTTTTTTTTCATATATTTTTTTGTTCGTCGAGTTGTCATGGAACTTTTCGACCGTTGCGGAAGATTCTGCCCTAAAAAACAACCCTTATTCATTAAACGCGCGCGTGGTCTTCGAGGGTCATTATTAGTATATAACGAAATTTCCATTTTTTTTTTTTTTTCTTCCCGACCTTCTCGGAAATGATTTTTTTTCACACGTAAAGGGGCCTTTGAAAATCGTCGAAAAATTTTGGAAAGGAAGTATGGAAAAAATGGTGAAAAATCGACGGTATTAAATATAAGTATTTCAAAGGATTAAAAAATATTTTTCCAACTCAATCTATGTGAATAATATTGTTGTGGAAAAATAAATTATAAAAAAAAAAAAAAAAAAAAAAAAAAGAATGTTTTTAGAGTATTTAAGAATAATTTCAAGAAATTATTCAAATATTTGTAATTAAAATTCACTGAAACGTTACCCCTAGCAAATGAAAGTGATTGCTTAGCTATTGCCATTCGCTGAGCGCATTTTATAAATTCTCTAAAACCTTCCGGAACTATGGTATAAATTTCCGAACTCTTTTTATCTTCATTCTATATAATATTTGCAATTAATCTTCGTTTTTTTCGTGATAATATTTTATTTCGTGATTTCTAGTCCGTAATGTCATAAATGTGTTCTTTTCTTTAACATATGCAAGCATCAATGATACGAATATAGGTCGTGTAAACAGGGCGAAGAATGAGTTTTTCGTTCGCTGGATGATTATAAGTATGATCGATATCGTGGTCACGTTCGATCATCGCTACAACGTGGACTCACCCTGTGGCCCCCGTGTTCACGATCTTGTCGGGAGATTGTTTGAAATATAGAAGAGGAAAAAAAAAACATGAACGTATATAAATATATTTATATACCGCGAACTGTACAGCGCAATATACGGATAAGTGTGCTCTTTTGCAGCTCTAGAATCACCCCCACGGAACACTTTGCGGTGTGGAGAGTTTCTAATCTACTTCAGACATCGAAACGTATCGGGAGAATCCTTTTTTTTTCTCGTTCACTTTTTTTTCCCCACAAAAACCACTATTCTAACAGTTACGATAGCTATCGATGAAGGATCCAAGTATCGAGTCTGCTGTGCATTTTATAATCGACTCGTTCGTTATTATAGCTATATTATCGATGTGCATGAAATCTAGATAATTATTTTTTTCATTGGTAAAATTGGCTATTTTTTAAAAAAACTCGTTACATCGATCGGAAACATCATTTTGGTTTTTACTAAATTTCTGCAAATGTACGTGCAAACTATACGAGAATCGAAATGATATTTCGATTACCAAAATCATTATTTATTCATCAATTAAGTTTGTACATCAGGTACCAATGAGTCGTTACACGATCGAACGTTCGAGTTGTTAATATCGTTTTTAAATGCTAATGAAAATTAGTTTGAGCGTCATTCAAAAAATATAGCACAGAAATTATATTTTTCGATTTTTTTTACCGTAAAAGTGTTGACATTAACTTTTTTTTCGGAATAAAAGCAATAATACATTAACGATCGGTATTGTTGTAAATTCTTGATTTTTAAATTCTGTCTAAAATGGGGGAAAAAAGGCATATGCATTTCTTTATAACATCTGAGAATTTTAGCTCGAAAAGTAGAAAATTACGTAGTTGACGTACAGCCTTAATCGTTACCAATTTTTTTAGATTTATAAAAATACAATTTGACAACCCTTCGCCAAACAAGAGACGCGGCAGCGTCCTAATTGGCGGAGCATTTAATCATCAATTACACAAATTTGTCAGAAAATTTCTCTCGCAATGCTACGGGAAGACTACGGGAAGACTACACGAAGGATATGTCGAAAAATATCGTTTAGTCGAAAAACCGATGAAAATGACAATCTTTCGGATCTAACCAAAGGAGTTTGCTGATTTCTTCAAAGATTGTCGTTTTTATTTTCGCACAAAGGATGCTCTTAATCGTTACGAAAAAAGGGGGTTGGGCGAGAAGGGCGTTACTACCTAATTTAGTTTTCGTTCTGTTTCCTTTTTTTCGTCCGTTCGACTTTCTTCGTCACTCCCGCGTCCGGTTGTAATTGGGAGAGAAAACGCCATAAGCGGGCGATAAGTACGAACCCCCATCCCCTATTTTATAACATGGCAATACGACGAAACGATGGGGCAAGGACGACAAAATACACATGCCGTTCACAGGTGAAGCGATACGCGGACAATCAAGATTATAGCGGAGTATATGAACGAGGGCAAAAGGGACTTTGTCCCGGATAGTTAGGGTGTCCACGCGCGAGCGCCCCCACACATACGAGTTCATGTACATTCAACCTTGTGTGACGTCTCACATAAGCTCATTGCCGGTTTATCGATGGGCCCCGGAGGGTTTTTTCTCGGTCTCATCTCGCACCCCGTCTTCGCCTTCGCGGTTAACAAGTCCCTCCGCTCTTCCGAGCCCTTATTACCTATAAATATATATAAATATATATAAATATATATAAATATATATAAATATATATAAATATATAAAATATATATATATATATATATATATATATATATATATACGAGAGACATTTTATTATCGTTGACTGACGAACTAAAGGTCGTTACTCTCGTGGATATACGCGTCAAGAGGCGTTCGAGTTACGCCATTTTGATTTTTTAACATTAGACAGACGCGTAAAAAGGATGATGGACACCCCGAATACCGTACGCTCGGCAGATATTCTCAATCACTGCATCGAGTCGAGCAAAATTCGAAGGGAGGAAAAAAAATTTGAATTGCTAATTAATGGTAATGTCGGGTGTGTGGCGCGCGAGGAATCCTCGATATGGAGGGATAATTTTATGGTAACTCGATGGAAATGTTATACGCACCGACAGATTTTGAGATCGGCAGTCTCTTTTCACGGTAACCACCCCGCGTACTATTTATTACGCACATGTGTAACGATTGCTTGAAAACAATAATGAAAAAGGGCGTAAATCACAATAATAACACTCAATACCGTGTATGAATTACGCCATTTTCATTCTTACCAATTACAATTGTGTACGTACACACGTAGTAGGATAAATCGTTACTTTTAACCACCCGTCAACGACGAAATTTGTACCACAAATTTTTCTCAACGAGGCGTTCTCTCGTCAACCGGAACGAGGCTGGATGAGAAAATGTCAATTTTCATTCTTTTTTTTTAAACTCATCTCGCCGAGATCGGTTTTAAAAAAATCATCTCGCTACAGCGAAGCAATTTTGTACGAGAATTAAAAAATAAAATAAAATTTACCCAACGATCGGAGAATATTTATGCGCGCGAGGTCGAATGACCGACGATGAGAATAAATTTTCGCATCCTTGGTAAAATTTCATTACACCAGATATAATGGCGTGAAAATTGGGTTATAAAAAAAAAAATCAATTATTTAAACTCGAATAGAAAGTCAAACTTGCTCGACGGATTATGACCATTTTTTTATAAAAAAAATGTGTGAAAACCATACAAATTGACTGGAACTTTCGTTATTTTTTTATTAGCTAATGTGCACTTGTTCAATGTGAGTAGATGTTTTTTCGCAACTAGCGGATTCCCTCTCATTTATAAAGAAATTTTTTGTACGGCACAAACTCGATTGATTGTTCATAAAAATGGTATACATGCTTCCGGAAAAATGAGTCGATCAACAACGAAAATACTATTTCATTTTCGGTAAATGTTCTTGTTAAAGAGGGAATCATTTCTCATCGTGTTGTGAATAATTTCCCCTACTTGCAATATTGAAAAATTCCTAACCGAGTACCACTGGTTATGACCACTTGAGTCTCGTTTAACCCCGACGAGGGGTTATTTTCATCGTATCCTGAAAATAAGTTCACAAATACATATATCGATGTCCAAGAAAACAAAAGGTCGTAAATCCACAGGAATTTACATTTAAATTATGTTCTTCCATTGCTAGGGATTCAAAATGAAAGGTTAACCCTCAAGCTATACATCTATAGATATATATATATAGATGAACATAGGGGGTTAGAGAGATCGCGTGTTTCGAGCAGGGAGCATCTCAGATTCTAATCCGACACTTCCGTCGTCGTCGTGGTCGTCATCGGCGACAATTACCCCACACGTTAGTGTGGACACGATATATATATATATTGTGTGTGCGTGTGTGTGCTGCGTCTAATGCCGCCCCTTTGTGACGCTAACTCGTATCACAGAGTGGGTGTGTGTGTATGTGTTTTTGCCAACAAACGTCGGATACAGAAGCCAAAGTGACCAACATTGTTTTGAGGGGGATGAGGTAAAGAGGAAATGGGCTTTTGTTGAAGGGGATGTAGAGCATGGAACGGGAACCGGGGCTCTCCTTATTCGGGACGTCGGTTAGTGTCGTGAGGAAATTGACCGGACAGGGACGAAAGGACATCTGGCACTAAACGTTAGATAACCCAACCGTTCGAACAGGTTCATCCAACTCGGTATAATTATGTCTCTGTGCTCTCTCGCTCGGTTTTGCTCGAGGGCATTTCGGGTGTTGGGGTGACGATTCATGCACGTATCTATACACGAACATATTGGTATATACGTATGTATACATATATAGGTTCTGTATAACGGGGTGTGGTTGTCGTTGATAACGGTCATGTCCCATCACTTTTCTCCAACCCTAACTCTCTCTCTCTCCCTCACACGCTGTCCGTGAGTTAATGCTCTCAGTCTCTTCCGGTTCTGTTGCTTCGGATGAAATTCTATTTTCTTTTTTCTTTCGACTCTCTTATTTTGCCGGTAAATTAATTGCGGTGTCACCCTGTGGGAACTACGAAGTGGAATAACTTTTCTCAGGCTCATTAAGATCTACAGCCCTGTACGCGTGCAAGGTAAATAAGTACTTTTTTTTCTCCTTTTTACAAAATTTTCTCAATCAATCGACGGGAATTGGTCATTTTCCGTGCTGGAAGCTCATTGGGAAAATATTAGTTTTGTTATTTACGGTACAATTGTACCGCGTTAAAAAAATCAATAATCACAAAAGAAGTTCAAGTCGTCGAACAATTTGTGTAAAGTTAACGTATTTTGGGATGAGGGATATGAAAAATCTTGTGTTATAACCAGCGGCATTTTTTTAAACGCAATTTAGCGCGCAGAAAAATGTTATTATCGTAACGTGTTTTGGCGAATGGGAGGTAATATTTTTGAAGCAAGAAATAATCGATTGGAATTTGCGATTATCGAAGGGCGTTACGTGAATTTTTTGTTATTTCTCTTTTTATGCGTATTCCCATTATTTACTTTACTTCCGCTAATATGTTTCCGTACAAAACGCGTTCCACGTCTTTCAACCTCCGTTTATTATTCCGAATCGTGCATTGCGGAACGAGTGAATAAACGATCGAGAGTGAGAAAGGTAGTAAAAGTGTTTTTACTCGGGGACACTTAACGGATGTCACGAGGGTCGTGGGTGCCGGTCGTGGAACACTCGCGCGTAGATCTTAATTACCAGATAACCCGGAAACTCGCGTACACGTGTGACCAACGAGTGTCCTCCCGTGGCGAAAATCGATCGGTGTCGGATCCCGACGACCCGCAAAGAAATGGCAATTTTTTGTTGCTCTCGAATAACCGAAAACTTGCTGGGAATAACTTTGGGGGGGAGAATTTTTTCTCAAAACCCGCAATAATAATGAATAACGATTAAAAAAATCGATCTATAGTAAAGCACGCCAATCTTGTTTCTTAATACATTTCAATGTAATTTCATTAATATTTAATAATATTTAACGATCCATCTTTTTTTCAACAGTTTCGCAACGAATTATAATTTTTATGTTTGTGCGGCAAAAACTAGCGAAATTTTCCTTGGATCGATGCTCTGGCTTCCCCTTCGTAACTAACTTTCCGTTATTTCGCGGACGGAAAGTGAACTTTGATCGTGGAAGAAAAAAATAGAGAGAGATACGCGGAGACAAAAAAAAGAAAGAATTGTTGTACGAGGGACTGCAACTATGAAACGTTCCACTTTATTACACAGTGGCGCTCGGGCGTTGCATTTTTCATGAGACAATTTTCTATGTCGTGCCGTCGGCTCGTTAGACACCTCCCCCCTCGTACTCGAGTCGTTCTCGTACGTACGAGATCCGATACCAACATCAGCGAGTCGCGTATCGCTGAATCCACGGAAATTTACGGTACCCGAGAACATTAGTATATATTTTTTTTTTTTACAGTGCGATTCACAATTGACGAAGGTGATGAAATTAATATTATTCACATAAATTTTGTTCCATTTGAACGAAAAATTAACGGCTGCTTCGAGAATATCGAAAAATTGATTTTTTGCTCGTTAAATTATTTTTTTCCTGTCAAACTTTTTTTTTCCGAGAGCCCTTGGGGTGTCGTTTTAAAAATAAATAGAGCCAATTCTGATAAATGTTTTAGTCTAATTTCAATAAATTAAAATAAAATTCATCCCTCTCTTGACATTCGAAACTAACCGAATCTCAAAAACTGATCAAGTACCAATTTTCGCTAGTTTCTACAATAATCGTATTTCGCTCAACATTGCTATATTTAAATTTAGATAATATTTTGAAAATCTCGAACGAAAAATCAATTTTAAAGCTTGGGAAAATGTATGGAATTCGAATTGACCTGTAGACAACTAGGTGGCTGTATTTTCAGGACGGGACTAACCGGAGTGGTGGATAAAAAAAAAAGGGGGGAATATGCACGTACACACTTTTGTGTATGTATTTACGAATAAAGGACACAGAGAGAAAGAGAGAGGGGCTCACGTGCATCGAGAACGTTACGTACCGCGTACGAGAACACGTGTAGATTTACGATAATTTGTGCGATTAATGTCCGAATCAATTACCGATTGTTATACGAAACGGGGATGAGTCCGAAGAACCGAGTATCGCTATATGTGTTTATGAAACGATTGAAAGATCCACAAGTTGCATCCCGTGATAAAAAAAAACCCTCCCATACATAGTATACGATATACATAGTATACGAGTGGCGCACCGAGCGTGATAGTTACGCGCAAAGATAATAATTAACCGTAATTCCGTTAAGCGCGCCGTAAATATTCCTTTTACGAGACTCTATCGGTATATTATCCCTCGTTTTGTGTCGCTCATCCGGATGACCATATATCTAATGTTTTTGCCGGACGATACGCGGATCGTGTCTGTCGGATCGTGCATTGCGTATATCCGCGCGACGCTTTAATCGTACAAGGGCTTCGAAAAATATTACATTTTCATTCGTAATTACTAGTCCGGTTTAATGACTGGAAAACAATGCAAGGTGGGATTAAATTATTCGTGATGAAAACTGAAAAGTACATTTTCGTAAAGTAATTCTTGTCGTCTTGAACGAAATTTATTGATTTTTCGAACGACAATTTGTTAAAAATGCTACATACCGTGAAAAAATGGACTTTGGAATCGGGGACTTTGATAACTATTGTCATTAAATTTTGGCACACAAGTAGAAAAGTCTTTGTTTGGTATTTCGTGGCATTATCTATGTGTCTACAGGGCATTTTTTTCGGACAACCAGCAGTCACGTTCCTTAGTCCCAACGGGAATTGTGGGTATATATAAGTCTTCTCCGGGCACTTTTAAATATTTCCACCGCGTGGAAGCTTATCGAGAAAGAAGGAAAAGTCGAGGGCGTTTTAAGATCGTCGGCTCTTCAAAGCTCGCCCGAGCCGGCATGACGTTCGATCTGGCATATCTGATCGAGGATTCGTTCAACGCGACCCCGGAGGTAATTATCCAATCATAATTGTTTAATTATTTAATTGAGGTAAAAGTGAAAAAGGACGATTATCGCCACGGGCGCAAAGATCGAGAATGAGTTTTATTTTTTTCATTAAGGGAGATTTTAATCCGACGAAAAGTAGTGGGTTTATTTAATTGAATGGGCAAGATTTAGGGATGAAAAAAACCAAGTTCAAATGCGGAATATGAGAAATTAAATAACCCTAGAAATTGAATATTTGAATATTATTTCTTTTTCTTTTTCACTTTCTCATTCGTGAAATAGAAAAAATATTGGAAAAATTATGTGAAAATTCCTAATTTGTATGTTTTTTTTTAAATTCTAATAAACTCATTAACAAACTTTGAATCGATAATGAAAATTTCATTATTCTCCGTTATGTCAATGTAGACAAATTTTGCACGACAATTTTTCTAATTGTTCAAAATTTCATCAAAACTCAATATCTACATTGCATTTAACTAAAAATCATCATTTAGGCCTGTTGAAAAATTGCTCAACTTACTCATCGAATTTCAACTAAATTCGTTCGAATAATAATAAATTTATTTCCTCCATCCTCCGCAAACGTTCGTTCGAAAAAAAAAACATAAAAAAAAAAAAAAAAACAGAATTTCGAAGAGAAAAAAACCAACCGCTCCAAAAGTCGCGCTGTTTGGAGAAATCAATTTTTTCATTATTTCGATCTTTTACAGTGAACAATTTCAAGTTGAGCGAAAATTTGCAAAGAACCTGAGACAATTGTCTGAGAAAAAATTCAAATAAACAATAGGAAACTTTTCGCGCAATATCATATAATATGTTTACATTTTTTTCTCGACAATCTCAATGATTAATTCTAAAGAATTTACAGTCGTACAAATAAAGTGTCCCGAACGAACGAGGTCAACGAACCGTTGCTCGTTGTTGCGCGGATCGCGAAATTAAAATGAATTCATTGCGAAGACAAAAATGCAAAAACGTCTCGTCGCGGCAAAAAAAAAGCTCGAGGGGAAGCGCCTTATAATTATAATGTCATTAGCGTTGCGGTATACCCAAGATATCGCACTCATTTGATACATTCTGCCCGGTTGAAGGCGATAACAAAAAAAATTGTTAAACTTTGCCTCCGAGATATCCAACAGCCATGGTACGGTGCAACATCAAGAATTTGTCAACAACATAAATTCTTCTCTTTCCCATTAACTTTCGAGACACAAATTTCTCCGGAAGTCTCGCTAAATGATAAACATATTCAATATTCACCGTTTGAGGAATTTATAAAAATCACCGAAAAAGAAACGACGGAAAAATATTTTCCATACAAGAGGTTAAGAGCCGAGCAAACGTGTAACTTGGTAAAGTATACAAATTCTCGATAGGATAATTTAGTCTTTTTTACGAAGAACGAAAAAGTGAAATAAGCCAATATTCCGCCGAAGGACTGTAAGGACGGAGAAGCACGTATTGCGGGAAAAAAAAAGAAAAAAAACCGGATCAATCTCCGCGCGCCTTGTGTTATATCGTATATATTAGAGAGTGACGGTGGACTTACTTTGGCCTCCGTACGTGTAAAAAAAAAACCCTCCTGGAATCTCTTTCGAGAGCGCAATTTAATATTAATTCAAAGTGCCGCCGAGATTCTCGTGTCGGCAACAAACCCCAAACTTCGTACATATTCTAACCGCTAAGAAACAAAAGGGCCTAATCCAGAAAATGCAATACGTCATATTACGTGGGTTCGAACCTTTTGTTCGTTAATAATCGATCTATACGCGTGTAATAGCTAATTTGGTCTCTGGTATGCGTTATATAAATGATACCGTATATGATATATATGGTACATAGTAATATAAGGAATTTAAGCGAGGAGAAGAAAATAAGTATAGAAAGCTAAAACTGCAACGACCATGAGGTTGAGGCTCTTGCGGAGCCAACTGGCCGAGAAGGACGAAGCAAGGAGCCGTTGCTGAGAGCCATAAAATTATGCAAATGCCCGGAGCAAGGTGTTTGGATAATTGCGAGTATGGTCAACACACGGAGAGGGCCTTACTTAAAATCACATCAGGAATGCCCCGGGCCCTTTTCAGCTACATACCTCTCACTCTTTTTCATCACCGACGATACTTGTACGTGCATATTCGTGGGACGTGGCAAAAGATCGTGCTATATTTCGAGAACTCTCTTTCTCTCCGGCGAAGCTCGTTACGAGACTCGAGCTAGAACTCGTACGAGACGTGGAAAATTTCTTTTCAATGTTCCGCCGATTGTCATTCGTGGACGACACAGCGATCGGAGAAGATACAATTATTTTTGCTTCCTCGCGGAGGACGCTTTATTTTCATGAATTTTTCTTTCCCCGCTGTCCCAACGTATTCAAAATATGTCAGAATCCCGAGGTGTTGGAAAAAAAAAAATTCTAATTCTATAATTTCGAAATGGCGCGAGTAACCGATCAGGATGAAATTTGCGCGCAAGTGGAGCTGCCGGTCCACTCTGTCTCCGACATAATTTTCGTCACGTTTGAATCAGTCGTTCGAATTTTGTACACTATCTTGAATATTTTTACGCCCGTTAAGAGCATAACTCTATCGGGCTTAAAATTTTCTACAGAAATAGACCGTAATAATTTCGATGGGAACGAAGCAGATTTAAAAAATTATCCAACGAACGTTGACACTTTTTTCTACCATGATATATAATGGCTTTTTTTCTAACCGTAGACAATTTTTCATGATCGATTCGTGAATTAAAAACTCCGTAAATTCGATATAAAGCGTCACTACGGTGACGTATGAAAAATTGGAAAGTTTGTCTCTTGGAAACTCAATTTTCATATAACCTAACTTTTGAACGAGACTCAACGGACCGAGCATCGTTGAATTCTGAAAAAAATCTTCGAGTGTACAAAAGAGGACAAATCACAATTGTTTCTCCAAATTTCTGTCCATTATGAATAATAATAGTGGTAATAGGAACAATAGCGAATTGTGTTAAATTACCTTCGTTTTACTGCCACCAATGCTGCCCGGTCTGATACTTCCGGTCTCGTAGAATCTCGTAAGTATTTTCGATACGCATCCGTGAGAAACGAGTAATTGTCGTGATATATCGCAAGGTCTTACGCCAACGAGAGCAAGTTGAACGATTCTCTGACGTACGCAATCGGGCAAAGGTCTTCCGTTCACAAATACGCCACCCAATTGATTGACACCGGCTTGACCTGGAAAATCACAAAAATCTTGTTACTTTCGCCGGAACGAAAAATTCCATATTGTTTTTTTCTCGTTTTTTTTTTCCGTGGAACTTGTCCCTCCGGAAATTACCATAGGTAAAATAATGGTGGCGGATTATTAAGAACGATTAACAAAAAGAAAAAGAAATCATTTGCCAAAACGGCGAGAGAAAAAAAAACATAGTTTTATATACGTGTGTAATATATAAAAACGAAGAGATGATATTTCAAGGGGGTGGGGCAGGTGTTTTCACGCGGTGGTTACTCTAATGACATCGGTCGGGGTCGTTCGGGTCCCCGGCTACTTCTCTTGGTACCCTACGCAACGCATACCTATATACGTGGTTACCGCAAAAATTTTCGGGACCTCGCGTGTCTCTCGTAGAACAGAAGAGATATGTAATTATTTTCGAACGGGAGCAACCGCCAAGAGCAGAGGCAAAGGATAGCCCATAGATGTATAAGTTCGTTTACCGGCGTGTACGAATACACGCGTGTGTATATAAAATAAGAGGTAGGAACGAACGCCAACGAAACCCTAGACCAAAATTGCTTCCCGTCAACTTCCAAGCAATTCTATACACGGACGTTCGATCTTTACGAGCTAAACTTTTTGGAAGTGCATCACCACCGGTATATACGCACGAGAATGGGTCGTCCCTATGCGCAACAACGCTGCAACGCGGCAATGTTGCTTTTCCACCTGCCGTGCGATGTCAAACCCGAGCAACCTATAAAGCAACCTATAAACGAAAGGCAATTAGCGTTGAGTTTCCAAAAACGAGATTCGGGACTCGACGAAGCAGTCTCGCTTGAGATATTTCTTTTACATTAAATCAATGGCAAAGTTTGCTTATTACAGTTATTCGTTTGTCCCGCCGTCACAGGCTTTCAACTCGACGACCGATTTCATCTGTCGATGTGAAATTTGGCACGCAACTAGAGCGATACGCTTCAAAGATCGCCGAGTCGTTTTTAGAAAAATATTTTTTCAACGATTTCTAAAAAATTATCCGTCCCGTCGAGTGGGAGGTATCGTTCGAAAGGGCGCACCTTAACTATTGAACAAATATTGTTTAACATTTATTTCGATATATATTTTTAACATTATCCATCGAAATTCAAAATGTTCGTGTTTTTTACTATCACATCCAATCCTCAAAAATGTCGAAACTAGCGCATCTAAAATTCTAGCAACGCCGGTCGCCATTGGTTTTTAATACGAATTCGCTCGGGGAAATGTTGCGGAAGGATCGACGCACCAAAATCTATTGACGGCAAGTAAAATCTATTCTATTTAAATGAATCTTCATATTCGAGTCAAATTTACCAAGTAAAAGTCAACGTTTCATTGATTCGAAGGAATTTTTGCGCGTTAAAAAATTTACGAAGCCAAAATGAAATTTGTCGCTATCGGGTTTAAAAATGTATTAGGAAATTTGTTTGAGTCTAACGAACGTTCATAATTGTGTCAAATTCATCGACCTACGATTTGAAAAATGTTTAATTCTCTTTAATTCAAATTTTTTTCTTTCTTTTTCCATCAATTTTCCGTCGATATATCTTGCAATTAATATCTATAGAAACTTAAAAACTGAAATGAAGAAACGTGAATGTTCTAGCTCGCTGAGAAAATCATATTCCGAGAGCGTATCAAGAGCCCTTTTCTTCGAACCTCACCGAGATCACTGGTACGTTTATGCCGTTGCGCCACCGCGGGGCGATGACGAAGAAGAAGAAGAAGAAGAAGAAGAAGAGAGATTCTCTACGATACGTTCACCAACCAATTTATGGTAATCGCGGTATCTAAATGCATCGTGTCAAATCCAAAGGTGTCGACTAGACTACCGTTGAAACAACGATTTGTTTAATCTACGTCTTTTTTCCGACATCCTTTTCTAATGATAGAGTATATAATATAGCGTGGAACATGCGTGACGCTTCGATTCGGCTATTTATCCTCCTTTCTAAATCTATAAAATATAACATGTCCAGAACTTTTTTCAATTTTTTTACGATCGAGGCTCACAAATGACACCGCCTCGGGATAATTCATTAATTTATCCATGTCCCTGTATCAGAAAAAAAAAATGCTATTTCAGAATGAACATTTTAGTTCGAGTTTTTCCGAACATCCGGCAACAAAATATTATAATCGGAAGAAAAAAAAAACAAAGTTTTAACCCTCTTTCTCAGTGATTTGAAAAGAAAAAAATCTCTGTGCAGTTTTATAAACGGATTTAACGAAATGAAACACAAATTAGTACTCAGCCAAAGATTTTACCCGCGGTAGCAAATCGTTTTGTTAATAACGTAATTATCATAAATTCCTCTATGGTAATTCTCGAATTTTTGGTGTTAATTAGGATTGAGAAATTATTCGGTCTATTATGTCCCGACTTTCTCCACTCACGCTCGTTTCAATGACTATTTCGTACACTCCGATAATCGAGAACCAACCGTACTATTGCGAAAAGCATGGGGAGTGGAGAAAAATAGCGCGAGAACTGGCGAAGAAACTGGTTATGGTGAATCTCGTGTGCTCGGATTATAATTTTCAAACGATAATTCAACAATATTCAACGACGAAAATGTTGCTAAATTGTCACCACAATGATTAAAAATGAAAATATTCAACTAGCTCTACTTGGCAGAGAAAGAATTATTAATAATCAATTCACGAAGAATTTATTGAATTTGCGACGGTTATCCTTGAAGCATTTTTTTTCATTTTTCCTTAAATTATTATTATCCGCAAAGATTTCATTCTGAAATCTGCTCTCCGAAATTTATCCTCAACCCGAGCGCAAAGACAATTATCGACGGAGCGTGTCGTTGGCGAGTTTTTTTTTCATTCGCCCCTCGCCGTTTGGTTTCGAGGAACGAGGACGAATTATTTTCGCCCAAACAATAACGTCGCGACGAGAAACGTACGCACGTACACAGACGTGTTTAAGAATCGCGCGATTAACAGCCCGCGAGGACGCTATAAATGACGCCGTGAAACGAGATCAATCAGAGGCGGGGTTCGCGGATTTCTTCGGAGAGAGATATAAATATAGCGGGCGATGCAGAGGAAAAGAGAGTGAAAGGAAGAGAAAAGGACAACGGAGAACGCGCGATCAAACGAGCGAGCCACGACTCAATCCGGCGAATCGGTCGTTGCATCGGCGACAGCCACGATCACGGAGAGCCGCGAGAAGAGAGAACGTTAAACAGAGGAAACAGGAAAAAAGGAAGACCAAAAAAACAACATAAAATCGACGGCGGCTCCTATAAATCGAGAGCCACGCGCCTTCACGTCCGTGAAAAAGCGAGACGCGGATGTCGGTATGGGGTGAGAGGCGGAGAAGCGAATATCGAGACGAAGATGAGAAAGAGAGAGGTGGAAAGGACGAAAGACCGAGAAGAAGAAGAAGAAGAAGAAAGTATATTCGGCGCTGTATATCGCTGATCGTTAATTATTATCCTCCGCACCGGCTAATTACGTCATTAACTCAATTACTCGAGTCGCCCTCTCCGACGGAAGAGTCTGGTGAAAGTATAATGATCGACCGAAGAGCGTCGGGTCGAACGATGAAAAATGCTTTTGCCAATTTTTCATATACGTATTTGTACAAAATTCCCATTCTCTTGCGGTCAACAAAAAATGTTTTTCCTTCCATCCGGGCGAAGAACAGCCTAGGAGGATGACGACGGTTTGTAAACATTGTACGGTAAAGAGCCTGTAAGAAGAGGGAAATTAATAGCGAGTGCAAACGGTGGAAAAAGTATTTTCCATTGCGACTTCTTTTACCATTGGGTATTGTACCAACCGCGACAATTCTCTCGTGACGAATGAAACTTTTGCAGAAAATATCTCACCTGAAATAATAGAAAACGAGATAGAGGGTACGTTTCTTGACTAATTCCTTGAGCAAAAACTCACATATTTCGATGCTTTCGTGTACTCGCGGGTATTTTTCGTGAAAGGAAGAACGATGCGTCGCATATACGGTAATCGTTCATTGTTGAATGCAAATAATAGTCTCTTCCAGATTCTCGATTCCCGTATTTTTATCAAATGTTTACCAACGAACGGAGAAAAAAAGTTGCGTAAAAAACGACAGATTTATCGCGCAAGGAAAATAAACAATTCAATTATCGTTGATCCTCGTTACCGCAATTTGGTTGAATTTACTCCGAGTTCAACGAAATAACCGTTATTTAACTTTTTCTCCTTGTAATAATGAGCAATCGTTTATTATTGGAAACACACGCGCGCGACACAACGGCTAGACACAAAATGGCGTTCGAGGCGGAAAAGTGATGAAAGAACGAAGCATAATGGCGAAATCTCGTCGAGCGATTGAACCACGAAAAAGACGGCGATCAGCGCCCGTAACGGCTTTTCATATTTCCGTTAGTTTCTCGACATTTATCGGAAGTACCGCGCGCCACTTTCCGGAAGTGCCAGTGGCGTCGCATCGTCATAGTCGCCCGAACTCGCCACCAGTGCGGCGCTATTCTCGATAGGAAATATTTGGCAAGTCACATTCACGAACGGCGAGTTCTTCGTGGACCATCGACGAGCGATTTCATTGCGAAAATTCGAAGAACGTTGAAGGAAAAAACCGACAATCGTTTTTCTCACTCGCCGACTCTTTGTCGGCTGTTCGCGATGCCGCGTAACGTGAGTACGCGTCTAAATTATTCGTATACCAATTAAACGCATGCTAAGAAGATATATCGCGTTCCTCGCCGATCAGAGAACATGAAAAAGTCGTCGATGAACCAACGGAAGAGTTATTGGAGTAACAATTCGTTCGTACACTAGTACTTGTCGCTTCAATTGACTCGTCGGAGTGTCATTCGGAAAATTTGAATAAACAGCCGATGTACTTGGTTTTTTTTACGCTTCGACACGATGAACATTTTTTCTTTTCCTTTAGCGTTGCGGTCGGTTCTCGGTCATTTTTTTTATCGGCTCGTCGCGGCACGGGAAAAGGGTTGTCGATCGTTGTTCGATTAAATTGTCGTTCGGTTACGTATTTTTGAGGCTAAATCGAAAATCGAGACTAACAATGTTCCGGAGCTATTGCATTATTTATTCTTATGCCTTTGAATGCCCGGCCGGTGTCGTTTGGAAAACTCAAACGAAACTTTTTTCTCCAGTTCGGCGGATGAAAAATTTAATTTCGATAGTGACCGCTAAACGAGAAAGCGGCGCGACCGCCGGTCACCGTTTGAGGCTACGCGCTGCACGAACGAGGGATCGTCGATCGTTCTTCGATCAAATTATCGTCTATCCATAAACGGTGAGTACCTCTCGCGTATGTATCGTCGAAAAAACTGACAATAACGATGCTCCGAAGCAATGAAAATGAAAATTCATTCGGATTTGTCCGCTAGACCGGGATAACGGTGTGATTTGGCAAAGTTGGAAAAAAAAAAAAAAAAAAAAAAAAAAAAAAAAAAAAAAAAAAAAAAAAAAAAAAAAAAAGGATTATAGCGCGTCTGTTTTTTTCGCTCCTACCGTAAAAAATGAAGTTGCGATATTAACCGCTGGACGATGGTGACGCCGCCATCGTTATCGAATATAATCAAGTTTTCGCATTTCGGAAATGTGTTTGTACGTTTTTATCTTTTTTACAAATGCGTTTCGTCTCTCGTAAAAGATCGAGTGCGTTTTTTTGTCATTTTTTTTCGTAACATCTTGTCTCGTTATTTTCGCGTTCGATCAGCGAACAATTGAGTGGGACGCGCGAATAAGCACAGCGTGAATATTTCAGAGGATACTCGACGAGAAAAACGCCATCCCGAGAATATCGATGTTTCATCGAAGTTGACGAGCGATCGATCGAAATTTTACGAATCGTTTTGTCCTTTCGACGATGGATCGCGTCGGGCCTTTTACGTCAAAGATACCGAGAAGGGTGAGTAACGTTATAATCTGTATACATACGTAAGTTGCGTAAGATATAATTTATGACATTGGTACGTGTTATCGTATGAAATTTTCGAAAATGGTTATTTTACGAATATTCAAAATGCATATGCTGTGTTGAAAATGGTTATAAACTTTACGTCAACACGTATATTGGCCCACAATGCCGTTGCATCTTGCCGAATTAAAAGAACAAAGTTTGTAAATGTATCGTCATTTACGAAAAATCTTAATATTTATTTGAAAAAATGTATAAAAATGAAGAATTATAAAATATTCTAGTGTTCCTAAATGAGTAATTTTCTTCTTTTTTTCGTAATGAAAATGTTACTTTGCGATTTCATAAAGTTCTTCAAAGAAAAGGTTGATTCTGTCGAGCGCGAAAAAAAAAAATTTCGAAAAACCGACTTGCCGATTATTCCGAGAGCGCGTGCCACCTCCCAATCTCGACACAACCGACGTAGATAAACGCGCGCGCGTTTCATTCCAATCGCTCTTCCATAACGATCTTTGAGATTTAATCCGTTATTTCTTAGTTCGCGTTGTCGAAGAGAGAAAAAAAATGTCTCGCGTTCGTTGCGAGCGCGTACTCCGTCCTTTACCGTCGTTATTTAACTCTCGAAATTCGTACATACGTATGTTATTCCGTCATTTTAATTTTCCGTAACGTCCCTGGGAAATGTACGAAATTACGCACCTATCCGCGATAAACTTCTGGAATCAACCGTGTATTCAGCATTAATATAAATACATATGTATACGGGGTATTCCGTGCGGAGGGAACTTTTTTTTAACGAAAAATTTTCATTTCCAACTATAAACTGCGAACTAGAGTTGAAACTGTCGTTATATTTTTCTATAAAGTGAAGAAAAATGTAAATGAATAACTATCCAAAAAGAGCAGTTAAAAAATGTATTACTCTTTCGTTAAATCGATAATAATCTTAATTAAACATTTGAAAATAATACCCGATACCGTAAAGAAAACAGACATATTTTTCGAAAATTTTTCTTCATTTTTCAAAAGGTTTTCTTGAAAAACCTAATTATAATTATTTTCGAAAGAGGAGATTTTTTGCGATCTCCAGTGAGCGTTGAAAAAATGCTTTGTTCGTCGTTCTATAACGATGTCGTACGCGGGGTAAAAGGTACAATTGATTAAAAAAGAGGAATATTGTAAAAAATTGTTTCTCTCGACCTGGAATGCCCCGTACATAATATACCGCGCGGTATAGCCGAAAAGAGCTAGCGCGCGCGCGCCCTCGAACAAAATTATTATTACAGCAAAAACGGAAGCAGGTAGCGGGGTACGCTCCCCTCGGCCCTTTGCCCTTAAATCTCAATGTACATATATACCTATGTATATTTCGATAAAAATCTGCCTTGCTCGAATCAACCGGAGATAATGGGATTCTCGGTGAGAACGCAAAAGTCACAATCGCGAATTGCCTCTTCTCGCGATTCCAGATGCACGCGCGCTCTCGCTAAAAAAAAAGGAGAAAAATAAAAATGAGAAAAAAAAATCCTCCATACGTAATTTCGCGCATCGTACGTGCGCAGTGGCTCGTGCCTTAATTCACGACTCGTTCAATAATAATAATATTCTCAACGAAACGCGTTACTCGGGGGTCACCGTCGGTGACTAAAAAAAGCATTTTCGTTTCTTCCGGATTCACCCTAATGTCGTTTTGATGTCTTTCAGGATGCACGTTCCACCTTACAACGGGTGAAAAGTTTTACTCATTTTCGCGAGGCAACTTATCCCGATCCCAATCGCGGATCCCAGTTGTTTTTTTCCCCCCGGAATAAAGGATCGTTCGTTTTCGAACAATCCTTTTTTTCGTACTTGCGATGAGACTTTTTTTTAGCGATAAGAAAAAAATGTAATTTAACGTTATTTTAATGTATCTTTAATTGTAAGAACGAAGCGAGGGAAAGATGAGAGATATTTTCCGATTTATCACAAGCCCCGACCACTTTGAAAACGCAAAATGTACTTTCTCCGGAATGACAACCGATCGGGATTAAACAATAAAGTTATTTAATAATAACTTTATTACCGGTCGGTTGCGCCGTTTCGGAGAAATTACCGATGAGAATTTTCACCGAACTCAAGCCCTTTAACCTTTTAATTAAATAAGATATATCCAGAATAGCGCGGTTACAAGGGACGAAGCGTTAAAAAATTGGAGAATTGAGATTAATTG
This sequence comes from Oxytorus armatus, assembly GCA_958009045.1. Taxonomy (NCBI): domain Eukaryota; kingdom Metazoa; phylum Arthropoda; class Insecta; order Hymenoptera; family Ichneumonidae; genus Oxytorus; species Oxytorus armatus. The sequence goes on along the minus strand of OY253746.1, from coordinate 101,106 downwards.
AGATTAATCGAGAGAGTAAAAATTGCGTACACCGCTCGAACGATAATGGTTAGCTGCGGGATTAACGGTAGCTCTCCGTAATGTCCGTGTCAAGTGAGAGAGAGAGAATACTAATATTGCCGTCGCACTTTTGCCTCGCGGTTGCCACCCACCTGCCCTAGACAACTCTTCTATTTTCCAACTCGCGATATCTCGTTGGCGATTCAAAAAAAATGAATCAATTGACCGAGTGAATTAGGAAGGAATCCTGACGTCTAGTTATACGTGTATGATTATATACGAGGGACGTGCTCGTATATGATTGACGAAGACGCGGGCGCCCGTGCACGGAAGGCGAAAAATGAGATTCGAAAGGTTGTAATTAAAAACGTTTAATATGATAGTCGGGTGATCCGCGCCATACGTATTATTAAAACATATATTCGGGCTAAAGTATTACTTAAACATTTAGATTCAATAAAATTTCAGAGAAAGTTAGATATTCTTTATAGTTTTCTGTAGTCAGAATCGCTCATTTTTTTCCCATTTTCGGAACAATTATTCACCGGACTTGATAAAAATCTATCGTATTTCCATTATTTACATCGTTTTCGCCGTTACAATTGTTTGGAATCGAGGTTTTTCTATCTAGTCTAGAAATTTCATAAAAATTTACAAATTTTTTAACCCTTTTCACGAATCCGCTTTACGAATTTCTCAATTGTTTCGAGAATTTAAGATTAGAATTAATGTTCCTTAATTTCAGCGGTGTGTCTCGTAATAATTCCGAGCGAGAGGTACATTTATCATTCGGCCTAACGCGTCGTCCATCGTAGGTAGAAAATAAACCTTCGGATACGAATTATTACCGTTGCGATCCACGTTCTCCTTTCTTTTATTTTTCATCTCGCCGCCTCAATTTAATTCCGATAGATCAAACACGCGTTTAGTATTTTCACAGCCCAATTTGCCATTCTATCGCGGTATAATTGCATTTCACGAGGATCCACGAGGATCGTGAATTGAAAGAAATATTTTTTTTGACGTTTCTTTTTTTTAAACTTGGAGGTTTAAACGAGAGGGTCGAGTTTTCAACTCGAAGATGGTTGTTCGTTCGGGAAAAAGATCGACGATTTTGTAATACGATTAAAATTAATTTCCGCGTCACCCCCCGTTAACGTTAAAGGTAGTTGAAAAAAAATGATGTCGAGTGTTTGAAACTTTGAAGAAAATTTTCATTAGGAATTTTTTCAACGAGACTCACCTGTGTGTGGCATCTTAAGGGTTTCCAGCGTGATCCCGCAAAACGCTGCAACATAAACAAATCTAAGATTTTCCCTCGAGTACATTTTTATGAAATTTTATAATTCATGAAATGAATTAAGGGTAATTATCGGTCGAGTGAAAAATAACAATTAACGCGTGCCGACGGGGATGTTTTTTTTCGGCCCGAGAGTTTGGTAGCGCCGATTACGTCGTACGGTGAAAGCCGAGCCAAAGGATATACCGGCTCTAAGTTATACACGTATGTGCTTGGCTCTTTGAACAGAGAGGGCGAGTGTATGTTTGTGGTATAGAGCGAAACCGCGCGGAGTATAATGAATTTAAATGTATTCAAAGGGCGCGCTTGACGCTCGGCACGACGACCCTTACACGCGCAACCGATAAGCGCAAAAGCGCGCCGGTGAACGAGTATTACGGCGGAGACGAGACGGAGAGAAAAAATAAGTTACACACAGTGTGTACAACGGTATAGCACATAATTGACAATATTACATAATCGTAAAAAATCTCAAATGCCCGTTTCTTTTATAGTATTACCGAACCGGCAACCTTTCTTTCGGTTACAGTGAAAAAATGGTTTTTTAACGTACCCTCGTACACGGTATTTAACAACGACAAAAAGTCTTCCTCGGGTAGCCGATGCTTCGCGACCTTTTTCAACATAGAGTCAAAAGCATATTGAAAAATGCCAATCGACCGGTTGGAAATGTTTTTTTTCGTTAAATATAAGGAAGCACTTTTCTCGGATTTCCCTTTTAGGAATTGCTTCGATGGAAGAATTCTTAAACGCGGTGCAATCGCTTAAGCCCCTACCGCGACCGTATCGGTTCTCCGTGTAGTTTATCGGATCAAAAAAAGGCATACGCCTATTATGAAAATCAGCTGGAAATATATCTGAGAGTCGCGTGCACGTCACGGGGGGTAGGGCCTCGGACCGAAATTGGCCTCGTAGCTTTTGCGCTATATGCCGGTATCGTATACATTTTTTTTTTTTTTTTTTTTTTTTTTTTTTTTTTTTTTTTTTTTTTTTTTTTTCCCCACGTCACACGCATCGCTCGGAGGTACCAAATGTACAACTGCCACATTTCCATATTTATACACGATTGATCGTTGCAAATAGGTGTTGGTCAAAGAGACAATTACTCGGAGAAAAACATAAATTAATTATTGAATTCGGAAAATTTGTTGGATTTTTCATTTCCGCTGGAGGTTTGAAAATACGAAAAATATTCACAATTTCGATACGATTTATTTCGAAAGAGATACAATTTTTAATTATTAGTTTCGAAAGATATTCGACTCAGGATCATTAGGTTTTTTCGAATATCGAATAATTCAAAGTCTCAAAATTAAAAATGGTGGCGTGAAATTTGGCAAAGGCGGCAAAAAATTCAAGAGTATTTCGCGAACGTTTCTCGAGCATCTGCCTCGGAGTATTTTACAACTGATACGGAATTACAATGAATATTTTAAAGAATCGTTAAAGACGAAAAAAAAGGTTTGAACGACGGAAAAGGATTGAGCTCCTCCATTGGGTTAATTTACTTTTATCGTGAATTCATTCGACGTTGAGAGATATCGAAAAAGTTTTTCGTCAAGTAGATAATGAATTCTCCGATGATGAGGATCGTGTAGTTTCGAAAAATTGAAAAATGTTCGTTATTCCTCCTTCAATATATATTCGTATCTTTTCGCCTTTCAACTCCGTTAGCTACATCGTATACATAAATATTGTAGAAGAAGAGAAAAAAAAAGGTAATGCTCGCGATTTTAGCCTTGCGGTCCGTGGGTGGTACGTGTACGTTGGGTAAGGGATTACGGTAGCGGGACGTCGAGTGGCGGAAAACTAAGCGGAATGCGTGCACGCGCGCGCGTCCGGGAGACCGCGACCGCGGGGCCAAACGGGTGGCGTGTACTTTGCGATGCAAATTAATGCACGGATTATCACAAGGAGAGAGCCGAAGCAACCCTCGAACCGGGCGCACGAGCGCGCCCTCTCGGCACCCATTTGGCGTCGGTCTCTTTCCACTCCTTCGCGCGTATAAACTTTCCTCGTCTCCCTCGTCCTTCTCTCTTATTCCACCTTTGGTTAACGCGCTCTTTTCCTCGTACACGTATATGTACGAGCAGCGAGGCAAAAAGGCTCGACACCGAGTTGCTCGATGTGGCTAAATACGCCCTCTTGTTTCTCGGTAGTCTCGATACGCGCGATGCTCACCCACGACACGCTTACAATTCCGCGTCCCCTTACAAGGTAAATCGTCGAGGTTCCGACTCGCCACAATTCCTATTTCTTTCGCTCTCTCTAATACGTAATGCTCAACCCTCTCGATCGTGCTCGCTCCCACCGCCACCCCGAGCTTGATCCGATTTAATTATTACACGTTACGCGATCTACGCCTCTCCACCTCCCGCTCTTCCACTACCCCGTCAAATTATTATTCACCGCGATATTGTACCACCTTCTCGTTGCTTGTACACCGTTTCCAACCAATTTCTCATTCGGTCGGTCTACAAAATATCCATATATATATATATATATATATATATATATATATATATATATATATATATATATATATATATATATATATGCATATACAGAGAGAGATTTTATGCGGGGGTAGATATCGTACCCGCTTGTTACGTCGTCCGTATGTAGCGGCACATTTCGCGTTTGTCATACGGCTCGAAGAAATATCGAGGAACGAATATATCGCAAAAGGATGAAAAATAAGGGTGTAACGATCGAGTTTTTTTTTCTACTCCCCGAAGAATTTCATCGTTGATCGTTGGTTGAATTTATTGACGATTATATTATAATAATAACATTGCCTGATTGTTTAAAAGATTATTAAGTTGCTCGATCGATTGGTTATTCATTCTTTTGCGCGAATACCAAGAAAAGGGATTTGTTAAGATTACTCATTTTTTTCTTTATATTCGACACTCGAAATCGATCGTTGTATCGATCAATTCGGACGAAGGATCAATTTAAAGTGTTGCATTTTATAAAAATCTCTAATTCCAACTACAATTCCAACAAATTTTACAACAGCATAGACTTTTTCAATTGGAAATAATTACATTTTTTCTTAACTATTCACGAGGGGGTGGAACGAGTTGGTTTGAGATTTTTTCTCAATTTTTTTCTTAATCTTCCGTTCGAGGTAACGCATTGTTTTTCAAATCACGAGTCAACGCCGTGCTTCAAAGGGTTTAATCGATTGATAATCAATTATACAGTTACGGAACTAATTACGTAGCTTCGTTACTAATTAATTTAAAATCAGTAAATTCAATTGATTTACTATCAATTAAATAAATTATCCATTATAGGTCGTTTCTTTCAGTGAAATCCCGAATACCTCGTGAGACTTGGAAATGTTTTTTCGTTCAACGAAGGTGTCAGGATCTCTTATAACTCTTGCACCAGAAGAGAGAACATTTTTCTCTCTCTCTCTCTATATATATATATATACACACACTTACTAAACGAGACGGAAAGACCGCGATTTGTGCGCGCCGATCAACGAGCATAAAATATATATATGTGCCGTATAATACCGGTAGATAGTTGTTTTCGCCATCGTTCACACAAAGTGTCGCGGGATTTTGCTTCCTTAACTCCGGTTACCCTCTTATAACCGTGTTTTTCCGAGAGAAAAGACGACAGCAAGATATCCCCCTTTGATGGCGCATGTCGGTTCTACACATACGCTTATCCATCTATATGCATATATATATATATATATACGTGTATATATAGTCGAGCCGGCCCGTCGCTCTCGCGGGGCCGCACTCACAATGAAATATCCCGGTAATGAGGATTGAGCGATTATTATAAATCAAACGGATCGAGCGTGGCGAGAGAGTGAGAGAGAGGGAGACAGCATCCCGACAGCACATTTCTCGCGTTCCACGTGTTTTGCCGATGTTACTCTCGCGAACACGTGTCCTCTCTCGTGTTCCACGACTCGGCGAATTACACACCCCGCTCTCTCGCGACGACATCGAGCTTCTCAAACGTATATACCACGCATAATACGTGCTTCCGTCCATTTTTTCCCGTTTATACGTAGAAGCGAAAGGACGTAAAAGACATCTCCGAATGCGTAACGCCGCGTGAATTACGTCCTTTTCATTGACAAAAGTCGATATATACGCGTATAGAGCTCAGAATCGCAGAATCTCGTCGTTGTCCACCCGGATCGAGCCAAAAATTCTTTCCCATACCGCTCGATAATTAAATTCTGATTGAAAGTGCCCGCTGCGAGCTTCGATGTTATATCCAAAGTAATTTTTGTTAACATTCGTTTTTCTGTCTTTCTTCTTTCGCTCGTACGTCGATAACGTTATCGTGGACATTTGATCCGCAAGCTCGCGTGACAATTAAATGGAATGTAAATTCTTGTATAGCTCCGAGACGCGGTTCTCGATGAAATTCGGTGACTCGGATGCCTGGAACGCGATATTCTCTCGCGTGTTTCGCGGACGAGGTTACGCGTGCCGGTGAAAAAAAATTGTTACGATAAATATTTTATCAATTGTCAATTAATTCTCGGTCCAAATAACGTTCTTTATCCGTGGCAATTCGGGGGAGGGGGTAGTAGTAGTAATTTTTATTTAATATCTAACGCGGCAATTGGCATGACCAACGGTTAACGATCACAAAATATATATTCATTTTTCACGTTCGCCAATGATATTAATATTTTTATAAACAAATGTTATTCATTTTGAAATGTTGAATGAAAAAATGTGTTACTTAATAATCCTCAACGAATGTTTCTATCACCAAATTTTGCCTCTTATTTTGCGGCTTTTCGTAAATATAGAATTCGAGGCCGCGAGGGTTGTTTCGATAAAAGGGTTGGTTCGAGAACCGCGGTGATAAATCGGCGTTAAGGTCACGCTTTTACGCGTGTAAGCCCCGAGCGAAATCTAGGTTTTTGTTTATTCATTAGCAGAGAGAGAGAGAGAGAAACGGATGAGATCGGGAGGTAGAGCGAGAGGGTTCGTTTTTTAAGTGGTACGTTGGGGCCACGGCATGCACACACGTACGGCACGTACGTACGGTAGCGAGAAAGGGGGTGGCCGTATCTCCGATACGCCACCAGCCATAAAAATCTGAATATATTAAGCCTACGCTCGCACGACATCTCGCGCGGATCGCGAACACGTTACACCGATAATCTGGCAGCGAAAGAGAGAGAGAGAGAGAGAGAGCAGAGGCTCCCAGTTTTCTTATACGCTCGCTCGCGCTCGCGCCTTAATGGCGAGAACCGCGGAAGCCAGTTTTCTTTCTTTCGGCGTCTCTCGTTGAAAAACAAAAAAATCAAATAGATTGAACGTAAAAGAAAAAAGCCTTATTCTTTGGATGGAAATAAAACGTTTCGAGCAACTTGATCTTTCACGTTTCTCGTTATCGTATCTCGGAATACCGGGCTCTCGCCGCAACGGCATTTACCAACGAAGCGACGAATGCTCCTCCGTAGTTTTCATTAAATTTCGACCAACGGGGCAAAGATACACTTTTGTCGCGACTTATTTTTTCTACTCTCCTCCGTCTTTATACACTCCGGTACCGCAACCAACCGAGTATATTATGCAAAACGAGGAACTCCGTGTCCGACAAATTCGTTACGAGAGAGACCGAGAGTACCGGGCAACGGTCCTTCGAGTCGCTATATATTTTCTTGGTCATTCCCACTCGAGCTTTTTCGTCTCGTCGTCGAACGAGGCGGTTAAGCGTTTCAGTTGTGGGATAATTAGAATAATTCGGGCCGGTATTACACGCCACAGCCGCTACAACGCCTCACCACCTACCGTGAGCTCAACCACGAAGCATTTGCATTTTAAATGAAGCAATGGCGTGTCGGACTCGTCGCGCCGAACTTGGTGTTTTATAAGAACTCTGATATTTATTTTATATCGCGTATGTAGCGCGATATACGTATATAGAAATGGGAAATACGCGCACGTACATTCGCGGGTTTCGATTTATCCTCCGGAGGTATTTCCCGCGACGATTCCCTCTCGTCTTTCCAATCGCGAAAGATTCGAACGAGCGTCTTCGTCGGTACGTAACCCGCCACAGCGGTCATTAACGGGTAATTATATAATTATTCCGTCAACCCGTACGCGGCGACATCGTCGTCGGATTCTCTCGTGACGATATCCCTTTCGCGGCGGGGGGACGGCGTATCCGAGCGAGGGATCGATTAACGCGATGCAAACATCCGGTTTTACTTTTCGTCTCCGTTCAAGGAAAATCATCCCGAGACTCGCGCGTGTGTCGTCAATGATGCGGTTTTACAAATAATTCATAAACAGTCCCGGATTTTTTGCCACGTACCAACTTAAATTTTCATAGCGACGATCGATTTTTTAATCGTGATATTCGTATCGCTGGCGAATCGATTGCCTCTTACGAATAAAATGTTTCGTAGTACGGAACGAAGAAAAAAGACCGCGAGTCTCGTTCAGTTTGGTACGAAAAATAAGGGCTCGGAAAATAATATACGTTTGGAACGTCCACGTTGCGGAACGAACGTTCATCGTCTCCGAACGCTCGTTTATTTTTAATAGTATCAAACGTACTCGTTCGTACGTACCTGTTGATTTGGTTTTACGAGCCCTCTATCAGCGCCCGCGACGATATCTCAGCTCCAGGTAGATCGGTCACGACTCGCGAACCACCAGCGGAATATCTCTTCCTCCTTCGAGTTGAAACTTCTCAAATGATTAACGCGACGTTGAACTTTTTGTTTTCTCTCGCGCGCTACAGCGACACACCCGTGATTCCTCGTCAATTCCCGCGCGAATACGTCCGACGTGCTCGAAAAATTTCACCAACGATATTCGCCAACGATAATACACTCGTTAAGCCCAATGACACGGTTGTTCCGCCTCGGCGGTCATCGGATTCGTCGAATTCATCGAATTCATCGAATTCATCGAATTCATCGATGATCGTTCCTCGGCACTCGTCACTCGGGTCGATGTATCGTCAAAATTATCCGATCAACGAGTCAAAGCGCTCCCTCGTCGAGAAGGAAAATAGCGGAAGAAAAATCTCGAAAAAGAAAATAAACAATCGAGGCGATTATTCCTCGATCTCCTCTCGTGAAAACGATCGGACACGCTCGAACCGTCGTCGGGACGAACGGTCCCGTCGCTGGATGAGTGACGGAGAACGGAAGAGAGACCGCACCGTAGTAGCCCGGCGAACGTTGCGGAGCGAATCCGGAGAGTGCTCGGGTCTCCCGCGCGAGTGGAGAGACCAAGGGAGACCGCGAGGCCTCGCCGAATCTTCGCTCGTGAATCGAGTGCGGATGGCGCGTAGCCGGCGGCTCCGGGTAGCTAAGAAACACACACGAGCGAGGCAACGAGAACCCGATGAGTTGCGCGCGTTTCTGTGTGCGCGGCGGGACGAGTGGACGGGATAAAGCGAGAAGAACGTACGAAAGGACGAGATTCTCGCGTGTTCGACTGGGAACTCGCGATCTAACGGAGAGAGAGAGAGAGAGAGAGAGAGAGAGAGAGAGAGAGAGGGAGGTTGGAGAAACGATGAAACGGTTGGAGCGAGGAAGACGACGATGATCGTTGTCGAGAGGGAAAAAGCTGCGACGAGGAAGATTATGACGAAGAGGAGAAGCGAACGAGAACGCGCGCGTCCAAGGAACAATTGACACTCTCGTTTCCACTTGGGAAGACTCCGATGAAAATGACAAAAGACGACGAAGGTACGGTCGATGACGGACCCACTTTGAGCTTTCGTTTTACCGATAATCCAGCCGCGACGATACTTCTCACCCCGACGCCCTCTTCCTCGGGTATATTCGTATCCGCTATCGCTTCGCGGAAGGATTTGTCCCTGGTCGCGGAGTCCCGAATTACCGAGGAAAGAGACGCGCGGTTCTGCCCGCGACTCGTACGTGCTCGACGCTCGCGCGTGTTCCAGAGTGCGTGTGTCTCCTGCCGACGCTGAGAGCGCTCGGCGCGTCGCCTCGCGTGCTCCAAAAGCGCTTCCCGTGGGCCCTCGCGCTCGCCCACCCGTGCTCCGTTCCGTGGAGTAGGGTGCAGCAAAATTTAACGTTCTCTCTTTCTCCCGGTTTCTCGCTCGCTCTTTCGAGCTTCGGTCATATCGGAGCTAGTCGCTCGTCTCTCGTCTCTCGTCACTCGTCTCTCTCCGCCACCGGATTACGAGGACACGAGCGGGGAGGTTCGAAACTACGCCGGGAAAAGCAGGGGTGGCCCGCCTCTCTCGTACATCGCACGCCTACTCCTCCGTACATCCTATACAGCTAGGCTCTCGAAAGCCCCTGGACGAGCGACCGGTGGAACTTGATTCGCGCATTTTTTTTCATTTCTTCTTTTCGAAAAGAAGAAATTTCACGATTTCGAACTGTACGATGTTTGATCGTTCAAACGATAATATTGTCCCTGATCCGGTTATTGAAACTACGAAAACGCCGTACTTGTACCAAGAAAATATCTATCAAATGTCTATGTAATATTCGTGTTACGTACGTAATTCCGCTGCACCCTGGTCGAAATCGGAGCACGCGAGGCGACACGGAAGAGATTAAGAAAATAACGATCCGAAGCGTTAATAGGAAAGATTTGTCTTTCGAGTAGCGACGCGCTCGAGAGACAAACTTTGGAGGATATCGAAATTGTCCGTGAAGAAGCTCGTTACGGGTGCTCCTTTGGTTACGAAGCGAGTAACAAAAAACATTCGTTGGGACGTGTCGTCGATGCTGACGGTACGAACGAGGCGCCTGTTTTCGGAAGGAACGTACGAGAACAAGGGTGAGGAGCGTTTCGAACATTCTTCGACTCGGGGGCCAGCGAATTAGGCACGCCGTTGTCACCGACGCTCGTTCGTATTCTCCGCGGCGTTAGCTCCGAGAGACGCGGTCGGCCGGGATACCGATTTCTCGGGTATTCGTCGGGTATTCGCCGCGACTCGGTCACGCGGCTACCGGCCCTCGTTCTCGATATCTCTTTCTCGCTTGGCTATTGTACGGGATATATATATATATATATATATATATATATATATATATATATATATATATATATATATATATATATATATATATATATATATATATATATACGCACGGTAGGATCGGCGATCCAGATGCCTCGGAGGGACGATTTAGAACGGATGGCGGAGTCTCGCGGGCGCGTGGTACCTCCGGCGAGATTACATCGGGCCGGGCATCGTTCGAGCAGCATCGCGATAACGACTGTATACCCGTGTATTATACGTTACGTGTAAGGCACGGGTCCTAATACCGGCTCGCTTCTTCTCATCGTTCTTCCTCTTCTCATTTTTTTCTCCGTCGTAGGCCCGTGGAGCGTGCCGCCTCTCTCATCTTCGATACGCGTCTCGAGACCTCGAGTATTACCAGCGTCGAACTCGTGTAATAACACGGATCCACCTGCGGAATACTCGTAGCCCGACGAGTCTCGCGTCGTATCTAAGCGCGAGCTAACACGCGACATCGATTATTTATTTCTCGGACACGAAAGAAACGATGGAGGAGGAGAAACGAATGACACTCGATCGTACCTCGCGGAGCAACAACGCGTTCCTCCATCCTCGGACGCGACCACACAAAATTCCGACACGGGAGATAACCAACGACGTCTCCCTCGCGTAATTCGTTATTGATAATTAACGACGACACTCGAATCGGCCCCAGCGCGATTTCTTTATTAAGACGAACGAAGATTATTCCGGCGCTCGGTGCCGAGGGGAGTAGCTTCGTTGAGATTGGATTAATGTTTCATGGGGTTGTCGGATTCGTCGGTTCTCCCTCGCCCCCGACATCGTTTTTCGCACATAATATCCCCCTTTGTAGCTCCTTCGTACGTACGTACGTACGAAGCTCTTAACGCTCTTAACGGATCGGCTGTATCCAATGACGAATAAACACGGCCCGCGCGAGGGTCAGAGCTTCTCTATCCTCCCGTTGTTCGGCTCTCGGTTAGAGAACGCATCCCTAACAGCCCCCCGTGGAGTAATTGTGCGGTAACGAAACCGCTCGACTTTTAGCGGAGAGAGTCGACGCTCTCTCGGACAGACCCGAAGACAGGTTGCACCGGTTTACGGATCATCGACTGCTCCGCCACCGAAACGCAACGACTCGGATACCGAAGTCGATCGCGCGTTTTGCGGTCCGCTAGCGAACGTTTGCGCGCGTCCGTGTTTTCCGACTTTGACGCGACCCATCAATCACGGCAATGTCCCTTTTGGCTATTTTGCGCGTTGCGTCGAGTCGCAAAGCGTCATCCGTCGTTCTAGCAAAAAATATTATGATATTATGTGTTAATTGTTCGGTGATTTTTCTCGTTACTCGTCGGTGATCCTTCGCGAGGGAGGAGTCGGATCGAACTCCGGTAGGCCGATATAACGGCTCGGAAAAAACTAAGCGCGTTGCCGCTTTGCGCTATCGGATCGCGAACAACGGAATCGATCGGTTCAATTTACGGGGGTTACGGGGCTTTCCCTTAACGAGGAAAAGGGGGCACGCCGAGGATCCTGTCGCGCGTACACGGCGTACCAGCCGGTTGGATTAATTTACGATCTCGCAGCGCGATCGCGACTACTTCGCCAAAACGAAGAGGCGCGCACGCTTCTCGCCCGTCCAGCCACGACGTTTCGTAGGCTCGCGTCGGACGACATAAACCGGGACAGGTGAACGCGAAGCCCGACTTTGTCGGGGTTCGTTGTCGCGCGCGGTTGGCCCAAAGTCATCCCGTCCCGCTGGTGCCGTTACGAACCGCTTCTGCGTCAGATTTTTATCCCGCGGCCACCCTCGGGCCCCGGCGCGTCTCTTTCCACGCGCAAAAACGAGCGACGAACGAGTAACAGCAATTTCGATCGTTTCGAGGGTATGGGATAAGACGGAAATTATGAATGAGGAGTCGGCGCCCCGCCGATGCGTCGGAAAGTTTGTCGCAAAGTCGATCGTGAACCAGAGGCGGACCATCGGGAGTCTCGTTTTGTTTGTCCCCCCGTAGGGGGACAAACAAAATTGATCAAGTACGTTATCGCTTTGCGACGCCTTTCATCGGTGGCGATCGGTATACGTATATAATTATTCGGACAACTACGATTTTTTCCACAATCGCAACGCGACCGTACGAGACAATTCCGCGATCGAGAAATTTACTAACGTTCGTCGCCGTATTTTTCCGTTTGGATTACGTTTTCCGACGCGAGGTGTCGGAGCTTTGGCTCGTAGTCGGCGGGCTCTCCGGATCAGGGACGAATCGGACAGGATGATTCGCTACCGGTACACCGTTGCGAGTGGACGACGAGCGTGTATAATAGCTCCCGTCGCCATTAACGAGCTTCCGTGCCGTCCATTCTTTCCAAAGTCCTCGAGCCGGTTAATTATCGCGCAGGGTCCCTATTTTTTTGTCCTCCTCCGAGGGAATGACATTTGTGTCGACCCCGAGGGCCGTTCTGAATCGCGGAAAAGGAATGTGAAAGAAATCAACGATTGATTCACGCGGCTTCCGAACGAAATTGTCGTACGGACACACTTTCCGCTTCTTCGGCGAGGATACAAATCGGAAAAAATGTTTTATATACGCGAGCCGCGCGCAACATCATCGAGACGGCAATTTCGCCCAAACATCTCGGCAGCTGCCACCGCTACGACGCGTCTTCCTCCGCCCGTTCCCCGGTTACTCGGTGTATCACAGGGTTCTAGGAGCTTTTTTTACCCGAATGAGATATTAATCCCGCGTGACTACGCGTGACAAATTGGGAAATCGAGCCGCGTGTCTCGGTTTAGCCCGAGAAAAAAAATGTACCGTGCGCGCGGTCATTATCCGCTAAATTAAATAATAAATAAATAAATTAAATTTTTCCCCTCTCACTACGGATATCCAGCTATTTAAATAAAATTTTCCGCCAAGCCGTCGAGTGAGATTGGAAAATGCCGGATCCACCGTCGCAGCGCGTTCCGACTCTAACGCCCGGCCGTGATTACGAAAGAGCGAGGAAAACTTGCGCGTAGCGATTACCTCCGTTCGATTTTTCTTCATTCGCGATCATCGCGAATGAAGAAATATAGCAAAGAGATGTAACAAAAAAATGTAAGATAAAGAGATAAAAATATATAAATATATAAATATATAAATATATAAATAATTTATCGGAAAAACGTATTCCGCGGAACTACGACCCGCGGAAGTTTGCGCGGCATAGATACGCGGCTATCCTTTCGCAACCGCAAAGCCCTCGAGCAGAGAGGATCGATGACCGGCCGTTCTCGTGGGTACGTAACAACCCCCTGACGATAGCATCGTTCGTTCGCGAGTGGCCCGATGACACCCTCGCGGATAAACCTTTAAATTGCCATTGGCCGATAGAGAGGTGAATGATACGCCGCGGAGTCGCGCGCTCATTGGTCGACCTTAACGGAACCCGCCCAGGAAGGATGCGCGCAGCTGTTGGGACATGCGTAATCCCTCTCGGTCGTTAATAGCTACCGCGAGGGGCTCTCTCGCTCCCTCGCGTCGCTCGCTTCGAGAGGATGTACGTCGCGAGATCCTAGAGCTCGTTCCTCCGCAACCCCTCGGGCTCTTTCCACCTCGAGTTACGCGACCCCCGTCGCTCGACGGGGACGCGTACACGAAGGATATACGCTCGAGTTATATACGTACACACCGATACGTCCGAGTATCGGACGACGAAGCGGAAGGGCATAACCCGTACGACGAAACGTACCGCGACTCGAGTCCTTTTGAGATCGCCGGCGCGTTCGGTATGTACGGATAAAATTCGAGTATACGCGACGAGAAACTCCGCAGCGTAGCTTTGGAGTTTGAGGCTCCGAGGGCTCTTGTCGAGCGCGAGACGGCAGGGACGGAGGGTGAGAACGAATGCCGCGAAGACGCGGGATTAACGAAGATGAGACGGACGAGAGGAGGGAAGGCAAAGATAGACGAGACGGGGCTAAAATTTCGTTCATTCGCCCGCGCGTTCTCCTTTTTTTTTTCTCGTACGATTCTCGAGCATTTCGAGAGAAAAATCCTGAAACACCGGTGAACGCGAACGTCTCACTCGGATCCACACTTTTGACCCGGCGAGTGTGAGCAATTTCTCAAAAATTCTCCACCGTATCTACCGTAACAAACGTATTTTATTCTTTCTCTTCGATCATCGATGACCGCGTAAAGTTCAATCGTCCCCGCCGCCTTTACGCATCTCCGAACTCTTCTCGTTCTCCCGTTCTAACGATCGCTAGAAAGTTACGACGCGGCCGCGCGTTCGGACCGAACCAACGATATCCTCTCTCGCAATTTCTATAGAACGGCGCGACGGCGAAGCCATTTTTTTTTTTTTTTTTTTTTTTTTTTTTTTTTTTTTTTTTTTTTTTCCTCCCCCCACCGGAACATCGCGCAACGGGGTAAAACCCTTGCTTCGCACCATTTTCGGGTGCAATTATATTTTAGCTCGGGGTAGCGCGTTTCTATAATTGCGAAATTGCTTTATTATTACCGCAGGTGCGGAGCGCGGTTGTACAACGGGAGAGAGAAGAGAACCGGCGGCTCCCGTCTCTCCGTGTCCGTGATTCCGCGGGACCGTAGATCGGATGGGCGAGTCCCGAAAAATATTTAACTCCCATCTTCGCGGAGTTCCCTCGCCGAAACTTTCTTTCGTTGTACAAATATTTGAACTTTCGGCGTGTCTTTTTTTCGCTATGCCGCGCGCGGCGCTCTTCCGTCTCTTTCCTCTTTCGAGCGGATCATTCGGCACTCGATATCGTCCGCGAGAATCCTCGGCCGATCCGGGGTGCTCGAACGTTTTCACGCGTACACGGTGAGAACCTCGGGGAGTGAAATAATCGTAAAAAATTATTTCACTCCGCGGGCAATTTTTTTTTCGTCCGTCGCTTTTTTGGACGGATGAGGAGAAAAAATTGAGAGAGCGCGTCCATCGCGAAAACGAAAAAGAAAAAAATAATAATACCAACGGCAACGGTCGCGAGCTCTCGCTCTCAACGAGCACGCGCCTCGGGAGATCGCTCTCCCGGGGGAGTGCGCTTTGCTCACCCCGCTCTTACGAGAAATACACGGAAGAGCCCGGAGAAAATTATCGACGAGGCCGATGAAACTCGCGAACGTTTATCGTACGAAATATATCCCTCGCGCGGCACTCCCCTCGAACTCGTCGGGCGAGGTGTGAAAATTGCCGTTAAAACGCACGAGCCGCCGGGGCACGAGCTCGATATCGACGAAAATATCGATCGTTCCACACTTTCAAAACGATCAACGATGCGAAATTTTAATTGAATACAATAATCGCCCAATTGCGCACGATCGCGTGTCCACGATTCAGAGAATTTATTTCAATGGGAAAATAAAATTCTAGAATGGAGAATACTTTAGAATTTTAATGAATAATTTTAATACAGGATTCCGCGCGTTATTTAAATTCGCTATCGAATTACATGTAACTTTTTAACGGTCGAATCGAGATTACCAAATTTATACAACATCCTCGAAGATGGCCGATACTCGATCGTGATTTTTCTTTTCAAACGCGTCGCAATCGCATTTTCAAAAGATGTTTCATTTTCTCGGTCCGATATTTCGTCAAAAAATACATCGCACGTCTCACGCCCGTCCCGTCTCGTCTCGTACGTGCGTAAAATAATAAATAAAAAGAAGAAGCTTACCACGCGCAAACAAAAAAGCGTATCTAATTTCGACTAATTAAATTTCTATTATTCTTTCTTGGTCCGGTATGGTTTCATTATTAATGATCTCGTGGAGTAATTAACGAAAAATACAGAATATATATATATATATATACACGGTTTTGTGTGTGCGAGTGTGAAATGATCGAGCAACGATTTTCAGTGCTGCTAATACGCGTATTAATGATGGTGTGTACCACTGCGGTTACCACACACCCGGGGTGGAACCACACACCGCGCGCTATCATTACGTCAACGTGTTAATTATGTCGCGCGGGTTTCGTCTATATATGTATAACATACATATATACCTGACGCGCGGTGGGCAGCGATAAAACGATAAAACGATAAATTATAAATCCGTGGTTCCTCGTGTGCCGAAAGAGCAAAAAAAAACTCCCATTCAACTGTATTTTGATTCATTTTCAGCTTATATCCCTTTCGACTTTGTTATTACGCGAAGGCAGATGCTCGCGCTCTCTCTTTACCGGGCAACCACAAAATACATGCCACATCGTTTTTTTTTATTCTCGTAACTTCTAATCCTCCTAAACCTCCGCTTTACTCTAATATTTTTCTTTTTATTCCCTTCAACGGTTTTTTTTTTTTTTTTTTTTTTTTTTTTAAATATTTTTCGATATTTAAGGAAGACGTACTTAAATTATTTCTTAATGAATTTTTGCATATTATAAAAATTTTCAAATTTTCGTGTTCACATATTTTCAAATGATAGTTGACTATAAAAAATGACGTTATGATTTTTTTCAGATTTTTAAACTCAAATATGGTGATATAATTTGGTGATATAATTATTGAGATTATTTATGTTTTTCTTCTGGAAGTTGTTTATAAAACATCAATGAACATAATGAAGTTTTGTTTATATTTTTTTTAACATTTGTTATTGAAATAAAAAATCCGATTTTGGTGAAAATCAAGGCTAATTTTTGAAGGCTTCTACGGACCGCTTAAAATGAACGGATCTTATTCAAAATACGTTCAGTGATTGTTTAACTATCGAACTATCATTACACAAAAAAAGAAATATCTGGCTTCGTTACATTATTAAAAAAAAATGGCGTTGGGATTATCAGGTGCATTTACAAGTATCATGTCGGCGAAGAGAGGTAACGAGACGATTCCACTATATGATTTTCAATCTTAATCATTAATTATAATAACTAATTCTAGTCAAAAAATTGAGAAGAATATCTCACCGAACTGTACCATAAATATTACATTTTTTCATCATTTCAAACTCTGATTTTTTCAATAAAAATAGCTTCCAGTTCTATAGATGATACAAATGCATTATTAACTAAATTTTTATATAAAATTTGACATCTCTGATGGCTAATGGCTTAGTTTTTCATTAACTTTTTAGATGAGTTAATATTAGAAATTTATTTATTAAATTTTATCGAGTCATATAAAACAATGAAATTAAAAAAAATACATCTCTGAAAGGCTATTGTTAATGAAAAAATAAAATGTTGACAGATTTTATCAAATTACTTTGACATAGTTGAAAGTACTTTTCGATGTCGTACCTCAAATAGAAAGGTAGGAACATTAGTGCAGGTCTAATTATTATCATAGTAAGTGTACGGATATTGCAGTTGCTAGCAACAATCAGCAAAAGTATAAAGTGGGGCTACCTCGTACAAGCGCTTGGTATGTCGGTGTAAACACAAATTGATATTCCTAAAAAATCCTACGGAAGTAAGATAGTTTCACGTAAATGACTATTTTTCACTGATAAGTGATATTTCATAAGATATTTCGCTAAAATTATAGAAAGCAAAATTTTGCTAGTTTATACAATTGGATAGGAAAATTTTTAGTAGTAAACACCGATGAATATTACTTTCAAAGGAAAATTCATTCATACATTAGTCAGCACTCATAAGGAAAGTACTCGAGGTGTCCCCCTCCGGTTTTGTTGAAACTCAAATATGTTATGGAGCATTGAAAACTAAGCGACACGTATTGTTTTTTTATCGGCGGAAAAACGGTTTCAACAAACAAAGATTAAAATGTTTCTTGTACGAAGAAATGAAGAACCCACCAGATAATGAAAAAATATATATATTTTAAGGGGTTAAACACCCTCGAACATCGACTTTTTGTCCCCTACATTGAAAACTTGCGAATCGATTGGAATGAAAATTATGCTATTGTGTAGCGGAAATAAAATTAAAGTTGACGTGTTTTTCCATTTGTGCGAGAACATTTTTTTTCAGGGGGTAAACTACTCCCATTTGAGTTTTTACATTCCAGGTGTCTCCTCGCCATTCCAAATGTGCTTGCCGATACGAACTCTTCTCATTGAGCTGAAATTGATGTTTCACCATTTTTCTGTTATTTTAAGGGGTAGAAACATCCTTGAACATCTACGTCTCGCACCCTACATTGAAAACTAGCTAATCGATTCTAATGAAAATTATACAGTTTTATAGCGGAAAAAAAATTGAAGTTGACGTGTTTTTGTATTTGTGCGAGAACATTTTTTTTAAGGGGGTAAACTACCCCTATTTGAGTTTTTACATACCATTTGTCTCCTTGTCATTTCGAATGCGTTTGTCGATAAGAACTCACCTCGTCAAGCTAAAATTAATGATTCACCGTTTTTTTTTTAAATAGTACGTATACATAAGGGGGCAGACCACCCTTTGTAACCCTTTTTTTTTTTATAGTTATTCAAAAGTTTCCGAATCACGGCCAAGAAATTTTATGATGGTATGACTTTCGTATTCAGATGAACTTACGCATTTACGAGAAACATAATTAAGTGGGATTATAGTATACTTCATTCGCTAACGCATCCGTTTTTTAAAACATTTTTCTTGCCTTTTCACACGTTGCTGCAAGAGCACATTTTCAATATTAGCAGTATAGCTATATGCCTGACCGTCAAAATACACTTTTGATTGTGCCTTCGTATCATTATCCGTAATTGAGGAATTTACAACTTCAGTACTATTACGTTTTACCACATGAATTCGTTACTAACACTTTGCTGTTCGGTGACACTACGTGGATGTCGCGTTGGAGCATTTTTTCGATGTCTACGCCCTTAAGTATTCGTACTCATTTCAAAAAACGGTGAATCATTAATTTTAGCTTAATGAGAAGAGTTCATATCGGCAAACACATTTGGAATGACGAGGAGACACCTGGAATGTAAAAACTCAAATAGGGGTAGTTTACCCCCTTAAAAATATTTTCTCGCACAAACACAAAAACAACTTCAATTTTATTTCCGCTATAAAACAGTATAATTTCCATTCCAATCGATTCGCAAGTTTTCAATGTAGGGTGCAACACGTAAATGTTCGAGGGAGTTTCTACCCCTTCGAATAACAGAAAAATGGTGAAACATTAATTTTAGCTTAATGAGAAGAGTTCGTATCGGCAAGCACATTTGGAATGACAAGGAGACACCTGGAATGTAAAAACTCAAATAGGGGTAGTTTACCCCCTTAAAAATATTTTCTCGCACAAACACAAAAACAACTTCAATTTTATTTCCGCTACACAATAGCATAATTTTCATTCCAATCGATTCGCAAGTTTTCAATGTAGCGAGCAAAAAGTGGATGTTCGAGGCTGTTTCAACCCCTTAATATATTATTGTTTTTTCATTATCTGGTGGGTTCTTCGTTTCTTCGCGCAAGAAACATTTTAATCTTTGTTTCATGAAAATTGATGCACTGCTTCTACGTGAAACTGCAAAATCGCCCCTTGACATGTGTAACTTTAGGGGGTGGTTTCACCCCTTGAAACCGTTTTTCCGCCGATAAAAAAAATACGTGTTGCTTAGTTTTCAATGCTCTATAACATACTTGAGTTTCAAAAAAATCGGAGGGGGACACCTCGAGTAGTTTCCTTGTCGGTAGGCGCGGTAAATGGTCATCCCGTCATCAGGTAGAAAACCGAGTATACACGAAGAGCTTCGTTCCTTTATTATCCTAACCGAAAGCTGAAGCACAGAGATCACACCGACATAACTTGTCCTTGTGAACGGTACCCCCACTACTTTTGCGGCTTGCTGCTAGCATTTGGAATATTCGTACATGGGCAGGTATTACTCATGACTAGAGAAATGTTCAATGTGTCCATGCGATATTTTTCTACCTGAAACGGACTGCGATAAAACCATTTGACTTCTGACCAATGTTTACTGCATAAAATTGCCAGTAGGTCAAATATTTCACTTAAACTTTGGACGATTAACGCAGACTCATATTTGAGTTTAGAAATCTAAAAAAAATCATAACGTCTTTTTTTATAGTCAACTATTATTTGAAAATATGTGAACACGAAAATTTGAAAATTTTTATAAAATGGGCCACCCTAATGTATATGGTTAAAATTTTTTATTTCTCTTTTAAATCCTAACTCTGTCGTTTCTACGCGCCGTCGGGTGAGACAGACCGATGGAGCTCTTGATTTTGTGATCCCTTATTCTCTCCCTTAAACACGCCCATCGTTAGAGAAATTCAAGTTTTATTACAAGCCCATTTTTTTCTCTCATTGTTATTTCTCGACCGCGTTTATACATTTATTAAAAAAAACTACGGTTAGGTATAATAATGATAATGGGTCATTCCGTGTCAAGTCGACTACCCTCTCAACCTTGCCCCTCCTTTCCTCGTCCTTAATATGATATCTTAAAATATCAGTATCACGTTGTGTTTCATCCGGAATGAAATTTGAAAGACCATCTTGTCTCGTTCCTTCGGTGTATTTCGATTCACCAAAATGTCAATTTTTCACCCCGATTTATCGAACCGACACGGAGTATCCGTTGTTTAAGATATTTTTTTGTTTTTCTTTCTCCCGAACGGAACCTCGTCTCGTATTCTCGAAACGAATGGAAATAACTAATTGTCAAACGGTCAAAATTTTTCCGTTCCCCGCTCCGGTCCTTAACAACAGAATTTAACAGGGCGGCTTCCCTCAATCGTTAACGCGAACGTATCTCATTAAATTTTTTTCTTCCTCGCAAAAGTTCGGAAAGAATAAAAGGCGGCGCATAGTGATAAAATGAACGTGAGAGCAGGGTGCGAGATGCCGCGAGTACCGAGAGAAAGTGCCAGAGAGCGCAAAGAGAACCCGTCGGGGTTTCCGTAATGGCCGCTCGATTTACACTCCGGTCTCGGTTATAGTCGGCAGCCAATCGAGCGATGTCCCTTTTCTCTCGTCTATTATGTATATATACATGGTGCTGCATCCAGCAGCTCGGTAATTACGTCGGCTCGAGTTTGGTTTTATAGTCGAGTGAAACGACGAACGGGTCATCGGAGACGCGAGAAACCGAGACGAGACGACTCACTCGCGCCTCGAAGAGGCTCGCGGAAGGTGTTCGCGAGCGCTCGCTCACGTTTCCCTTCTCTTTCTTCCACGCGCGCTCTCGGACTCGCTTTGTGCCCGTTGCACTTACCGCACTTCGATTATTGCATTACCGATGCATAGCTCGGCGGGTCGCGCAAGCCTCCGACGCCTCACTCGCCGTGAAAACGTACCGAGCCACAAAGACTCGCGCGTCCTCGTGGGAGCTATACACGATAACCCTGTTCGTCGTTGCGCGTGCTGTACCTCTCGCTGCTTCATCCTCCGCGGTACATTGTTCGTTCTTTTCTTTCTTTTTCTTTTTTTTTTACGTTTCTCAATCCTCCTGCAACGTTGTTTCCGTTGTAAAGCCTCTTTATCGTTTCCGTTTCGCGCATCAATCCTCCCTCGTCGTTGTCGTATTCTCGCCGTTGGCGAAACGGATAGGTTTTGGATTCTCTCTGGTTCCTGACAATCGACGAATAAACAAAACGGTGGCTAAAATATCATCCGAAACGCTAGATACTCCAGCGGCATAAAATATTTGACAAATCGGTAAAAAATTATATTTCGTCGAACAAACAAAGATTGTCAATGAAGCGGCGTCGGAATACCAAATTTTCCGTACTTGGAGAATTTATTTTATTTTTTTCAAGTACGTACCGAGATTGCACGTTCACGGGTTCAGTTATCGATTATCGCGCGATTATCGAAACTTCCATTCCGCAAAATGTCCGTAAAATTTCGTTGGTTCACCTGGAAATCTAAGTTCGAAAATGATCGCGCGATACCACCGTTGTCCGCGACCTGATTCTCCAAATAAACAACTTTTATCACCAACGACGCGACTAAATTTAAGAAAAAGACATTTAGTTATGAAATAACAATTGTTACGGGAGCCCGTAGAAAATAAAGTTGTTTGAACGGAAGAAAAAAAAAAAAGTGCCGATTACTACACACATACGAGCGCAGGTACGGAGATCGCGAGAGTGAATGATCTAATATTGCCATTCCCTCGGCTCATTTACTTTTTACCCCGTCTCTTCGTTCGTCCTACGGTAGTGTCTTCGGGTGTAAAACTCGAGCGACGAAAATACGAGAGTCATTCTAGATGAGATACGTACACAGAAATGCATCGAGACGGTAGATAGAGAGAGAAAGCGCACGTATATGCTCTCTGGACCGAGAAACTTTTTGCCCAGAAGTACGTCGTTATATTGCCGAGCATCCCCTCCGAGCATGAGTTATGCTAATTGAAAGTGTATGATAACTGTTGACTTTAATTGGAACGAAACGCACAATGGGAACGAAATGTCGGAGTGATAAAAAAATTTGTATTTTATTTTAACAAATGTTATTTCAATTAAATTATTGCCAATATGATAGAAAATTTCTTTCATTTAAACATAGTTTATTAACGTTGAAATTGAACAATTTGGAATTTTAGCGAAACGATGGTCGCGCGAATCAATCTATATTGCCCCTTCGTTTCAAATAAAACATTTATACAGACAAAACTTGATGGTATTCGAAGAAAAAGTCATCGGACTGACGCCCTCGTCAGTCACAGGCACGAACAATTTCTTGAAGAAAATTCCATTCTTTCGCCATAGCGTTCGGAGGATGTAACGTCCATGTGCCTTTGTACGGTATACGGCTCGACGCGACGTCAATGTGCCACCAAAGGAGGGTGCAGGTGCTCGCGCGAATCATCGAGCTTGTCAGCGCCTCGACCGAGGTTTCGGTGCTTCCTCGAGTGCGTCGAAAAACTACTCGACTCTCCTTCTCTCTCGGTCTTCTCGTTCCCCTTGCTAAATGAAAATTTGCTCGTAATTGCATTTTAGTCACTTGGAACCGACCGAACGACTGTATTAGGAGCTCGACGTTTGCCAATGCCGATGTGCAGGACGTGGATTAAATCTTCGGAGGTGAAAGAGGATTATGTTCGTTGCCGGTACACGCTTTTACCGGGTTTATGGCCATCAACGACGTTTAACGAGTTGACGCGTTCAAAAACCCCCTCAAAACCCAAATCGATGAAACGGGAGTCGAGTTATGGTCGTTTGAAATTTCGACAGTATTACAGTGGTTTCCGACAGTGTTTTTTGCTTTCCGAAAGAGTAAGCAAAAAATCACGAACATTTTTTTGTTTGCTTTTTTTTCAACGTTTCGATACCCTATTCGATCGGAAATTTTCCGCTGATTACGATTAACACCGAGTTTTTGTCGTAAACTCAAAAGATCAATGTGAAAAACACGAAAATCGGAGAAAATCACTTTTTCGACGATTTTCAACGGAATTTCGAGTTTTTCAAAGAAATGGCTATTGAATTAGTAATCGGCGAGTCAACATACATCGATACAGCGTCCTGAGATAAAATTTGAAAATTCAAATTTTTTTTCCATTTCGGCGGAACAGAAGTGGCTTTACTAAAATCGCATGTAACGTTGCTTCATTCTTTGTGCTGTGCTCATTCTTTTCGTAACCGTTCGGCCTTTAAATTGCCGCTTCGACCATCGTTTTTGCGAATTTCTCCATACATCTCCCTTCACATTATTTTCCCCAATTTTCAACCTGCTCTCACGGCTGCAATAATTAAGATATCGGGACGATCCAAAATTCATTCTCTGAGTTTGCTCGAGACGTTTACAAAACTCGCCTCAAAATTCAAAATCGATCAAACGGGAGCCAAGTTATGGCCAATTGAAATTTTGACATTTAAAAAAATTCCTTCGGTTTCTGAAAAAGTAGGCAAAAAATTCCAAAAATCTTTTTATCTTTTTCTTCAATCTTTCGATACGCTATTCGATCGAAAATTTTCGCCGATCACGAATAACACCGAGTTTTT
The DNA here is from genome assembly GCA_958009045.1 of Oxytorus armatus. Taxonomy (NCBI): domain Eukaryota; kingdom Metazoa; phylum Arthropoda; class Insecta; order Hymenoptera; family Ichneumonidae; genus Oxytorus; species Oxytorus armatus. The sequence continues at coordinate 76,925 of OY253746.1, read as the reverse complement.
AATACTACTCCGAAACACATGAAACGTCATTTGAAATAAAGTTTAGGTTTTACGACACGTGGTGCGCGAGCAGATGCGCCAATGTCACACTCGAACGATCGGAGTAAACCATACCGGGCTCTCGCCACAGGGGTCTCCACGGACACCGATCTCCCTTTTCTCCGCTCGCATCGCTCGTTCATCAAACGTTTCCGTGCAAGCTTTACGATACCAGTCTCAATTTTTGGTCACCTCGTTTTTTCCACTATTTTTTTCAAACATACCCAGAGCAAAAAAGCAAGAACGGTAGTGTTACGGACCGAAACGTTACGGATCGGAACGGTCTTTCTTTTATTTTTCGTACTATAGTTCGATCACCCGTTCTTTTTTAAGCTCATCACGGAAAATTGGTTACTCCGGAGATGAATTACCATTGGCGAATCTTAACCGCTCGAACGACACATTTATCGTCATAAAATTGTAATTATCTTTAAAAAATCTCTATTACTAGGAAATCTAGTTTGAAAACTTATTTTCAAATGAATTCTCATTTCGAGAAATCTTTTTCTTCCTCTCGATTATTCGCTCGTTCGAAAAAAATTATCCTAAATAAAATTCCAGGATTCCTTTACCGCGGGACATTTCTTTTTTCATATCCAAGATCCTTTTCTTTCGTATACCGTTTATGTGTCTCCGTTTTTTTCACATTTTGTGGTTTTTTTTCCTATGCTTCCGTATCCCTGGGCAAAAAGGGCAATAAACGATGACGATATAGCACCGCTTCGACATAGATCTTATGTCCCCTCGACTTTTCGACAAAATTGGCAGGTACCGCTCGTTCATTCGGTTGATAGTTCGGAACGTTCCGCGGAACGAGAGAGAGAAGACGATAGAAATATCCAGCGTGTGATGCGCGTATCTCCGTCGACCCAACATAACCGGACGGCGTACCGCAGGCGTTTCACAAGAATACACCTATATTTCGTGTTTGGATTCCCGAACGACTGGTTTTACGCCGAAAACCACAGCTACTATGTATATCGCGGATGAGAGAGTGCGTAGAGCGAAGACGAATCGTTATATATATATATATATATATATATATATATAGAGGCGGGTGGTAGTGGCCGCACGGTCCTGAAAATATGTCGGGCCAATTTGCCGGTGTCCGATGCCTCTGGGCCAACGGCGAGAGTGAGAGAGGGTTGGACCTCGAGAAGAGAGATCGACGATGCTGCGTCTCTCACGAGCATTCGGAACCCAAGAAATTCGAACGTGCATCGAGCAAAACTGCTTTACTCTCGTTAGTTCTTCCCGATCGTTCCCTCTCCGAAAAAGAATCATGAGATAAAGAGAGAGGGAAATAAAAGAGAGAAGAGACAAAACTTCCTTTCCGCGTCTTTTCACCGAGAGATCGTAACGTGATTGGTCTGTCTCTCCTCCACAGCTGCACACTGCCTCCCTGTTAATATCATCTCTTCAATGTTGTATATCGAGAGTGAAGAATCGTCGGAAATGAAAAAAAAAATTGTTGCAAAAAATACGTGAAATAGTTTTGAGAAAATAACACCAGGGCCAGAGAGAGAGAGAGAGAGAGAGAGAGAGAGAGAGAGAGAGAAGAAATTGCGCAGGCCAGACAAAAGAGATCGGACCGAAAATATTTTATTTTCTCATTAAAATAATCCGTCGCACTGCCCGAAAAGTTGTAACACATGCTATATCGGAGAGACCAACGTTATATTCCTTTCTTTTCTCACCCGTGAGAGAGCTCCCGAAGATTAGAGACTTTTTATCATCTCGAAGGTTTTTTCAGTTCCCGAATTTATGCGTTTCGTACGGACGTTCGAATCGTAGGGGTCGACGAGTGATCGAGCGCGGACCTTCGCGAGGAATTCACAACGATTTGCTCGGTAGCGTGTCGCGAGAGTGAAAGAGAGAGATGCTCGCGCGCATCTCGTACGATCGCGCGTTCGGTTTGCCCGTCGGTGATCCGAGAGGATCGATGAGGCGAACCGCGAAAAGAAGCGAGAGAGTGAGAGGGGGTAGTGGCCTACGTGCTATCGCGTGATAGACGCCCTTACGTGACGGGTATGCCCGATGTGGACACTCTCGTCGTCCCGAGGTGAATAAGAATTACGTGTACCACACACTATTTCTACAGTTGTGTATAAACACATCGATTGTTAGCGAGCAAAAGGCCTCGGTAAACATCAATTTACGCGTTAAATTGTTTCAATAATACGACCTTATGTCCGTCGGGCAATCGATACGTCTTTCAACACCGTAGATTCATTTCGACAGGTGGATTTAAATAAACGCCAAATAAACGCTCACGGACGAGCCGTACGAAACGGGACGAGAGTGACGGGACGAGGATCCTACCCGTACGGACGCGAGAGCGAGAGCATCAATGCCGGATGAATTTCCGAGTTCGGCGCACGCCGATGAAAGGAAGAAAGACAGAGGGATATCGATTTCTCTCCCGCGGCCTTTCGATCTCGTAAATTCGCGGTCTCTGACAGAGAATTCCGCCATAAAGCGACTAAGTCCAATTGCGAATTTCGCTGACGGAGCTAAAAAGATTGACAACGATACAGCGATCCTCCCTCTTATTCTCGAATCGCATCTTCTCTCGAATCAACTTTTATACCACCGATCGTTTTACGTTCGTCTCTCTTTCTCTCCGTTTGCCCCCGTATATTTTCGTGCTACCCGCGGGTACCCACACGCTAACTTCATAAATCTTGGGCGCATGATCGAAATTTATTACGGATTAAAAATCCCCGGGACGGCAATATCAATTAAATACGTTTGCCCGCCGACTTGGCATCAACGTTTCTCTATATATACGTACAGCGAAGGCATAGTTTCGGAAGCGAGTGAGTGAGAGAAAGAGAGAGAAAAAGATTCTTCGTGGACGCATCCCGAGAGTCGAGCAAAAACTTACCCACTTGTCAAAGAGCGGTTAGCAAGAAGTTTCGGGCATTCAACGTGGATCTCTCCCTCACTCGTGAGACCAGCGATCGGCCGGCTCGGACTACGGCAACGATAAATCCTCGTGAAAATAACGACGAATGGAATTTCTCGAGGGAAAAAAAAAAAAACATCATTTTACTAGCTCGGATGAGAAAAAAATAATGGAATAGTCGAACGGTGATCCATTTCGACGATCTTGATAGGTGAACGTATCCCGATGGTTTGAGTCTAAGAAAACTGGGAATATATTAACGGTGATTTTGAATTTTCTACCCACCTTGATAAAGATGTCTGTTTCTATTGAAATTGATGCACCAATCGCCGTTCAATAAACATTATTGCAAATCCACATATTTCTGATCGTCGTTCGTTTCGTTCCAATTACCGACAACCGAGTTATATTCACGGTTTAATATTGTTTAGAATAAGAAACGAAAAGCTATTTTTTCGAAACTAATGTGTTTGAACGTAACGAAACTTGGAACGATCCGATGTTGGTTGACGCAATGCCCTAACAATGGCCTAACATTTACGTGCACAAATCCACGTAAATGTTAAGAGTTAAATTGCACGGTATAGTTATTCGTTGAAAACAGTTGTAATCGAGAGTGTGTGACGTTTGAACGCGAAGACAAGTTTACTTTTGCAATTACCAACCGAATAATAATGAATATATTTCCGATAGGCCAACTTACCGTTGTTCTTTCCAACGTGACCTTTTTGTCACTGCGATCGCAGTCGCATTATTTCTCGGATTCCGTATCGGTCCTTCCCTTAGATACGAAAAGCGCGCGCAGACACACACACGGTGCCACGAAGGTGGTCCACCCATCTCGGCTTGAATCATCTCCGAGTAATTATTCGCCAGAAGCCAGTTTTGCCCAATTATTTGCCCCGAACGAAACACGATCCGTAAAAGGGTTACGTCGAGGAAGTGGGGAGGAAGGAGGTGAACCGGGCTCGGACGATTGAGGAATTAAAATTGTTGAAACTTGTTCGCGAAACGCAGCGGATAGGATTCGTTCTCGTGACGTTCTCGGTATCGAAGCTGACCGAAATAATTTGTTTGCCGTTTGAAGATGCGAGGGTACGGGTCATGCTTGTACGCAATCCATTTCGGATTACGGTATAAATTTTGTTATTAATTGAGGCGACAAAATTTCAAATATTTTTCCATACCTCGGGGTCAAAAGTGTCCGACAAATTACTCAACTACAACGGAAGTCTCGTTCACTTTTCGCACGATGTTTCTCGTAGCCCCACGATCGTATCTGATTGGAGCGATATTTCTTGTTGTTGTCGTCGTTGTCGTCCGCGCGAAAATCATTCCCCATGAAAATCATTCAATTACAACGAGATCGAGGATCAGCGGGACAAATTTATCTGAAATCTTGTCGTTCGCGCGAACTCTCCGCGGGGTTTATTCAATTATTTGCGGCGGTAGGTCGTGTGCTCGGTGTTTGGAATCGGAATCAGGCGCAACGGGGTTGCGGAACGTTTGCCACTCGGTGATTGTGGTTCCTTCTACGAAAACGGGTGCACCCGACGGCTGGGGTTCGACAACTTACGCACATTTGTTATCTGTTTGCAGCAGTGTGGGCCAATCCTTGTCGTAATCCTCCGCAAAGCGGGGATCACGCGCCACGCGACATACGATACACCTCGGGATTAAAAGTCCGACAGGACACGACAGGGTATCGGACTCTTGGCACATACTTTGTGGAATATTAAACATATCGACTCTTAACGAACAAAAGGGCATAAGTCACATAACTCCAGAGGAACCATAGTGATCCGTTGTAGCTTGTACAGGGTAAACCCACTAAAGTGTCACCGATTGACGAGTCATCATTTTTTACCGTCGATAGAAACAAGTATTTACAATCGACAATTTTTAACGTTTTAGCCATTCGATAATAAAACAATTGTCGTTGATTATTTATTTTGTATCGTTGAGCCCTCAAGGTGGCTGGCAGTCTGGAAAATTTCACTTGTTTTGACCCTGTTGAGATAATACACCATCAAGTTATAGGACCAGTAGTAATTCCAAACAGTTTCCGATGTTTCCGGACCACAACACTGTGGTTTTCCTAATGCCGCTGTAAATCTCGACTAATGCTTCAACACTTTGAGAATCTCGCGGGTTAACGATAATGTCAACTTTCCGGACTTCGTGACAATGTAATAATTGTTGGCCAGCAAACGAAAAGGGTGTCGAGTAAAATCTCACTTTACATCTTGGCCCATGTGG
>OY253746.1:2500-71519 GCA_958009045.1 Oxytorus armatus | reverse complement strand
CTTTTTGTGAATAAGGAAACAATGTGGAAATGTCTCATATTTGAGAGCTTTCGCGTCAATCGAATTAGTCGAATAATTGAGTGCAGTATTTCTGAAAAATTCAAAACAAAATTTAATCCTCCAACGAACCGTTTTTGAATTATAAACCACTTATTTTTGCAAATCGCTTTATTGATTATTAGGAATATCGAAAAAAAACTCTCTCAAAAACAAAGCTTTACGAGAATTTCAACAAAATATTCTGTTGAATCAATTAAAATGTATTGGCACCGTTTTTTATCCAGTAACCTGTGAATCTTTTATATTTTACTGTGCTATTTATATCGAACGAGAATAACAAGCCAATGGACTTTTTACAAAATTTAGAATTTTTTAATTGAACAACAAGTGGATTGCTCGTAATGCTGTACTCGAGTATCGCGTACATGCTATTTGCCTCTCTCGAATTAATAAAATATGTATCCATCCTTCGATAAATCAAAACGGAGCGTTCACGATCGAGCGTTCGTGCCTGTTTTTTTTCCAAATCGATCCGTTTGCTTTCCCGGTGGTCCTTCGCTCGAGAGATCTATACAGCGAGAGAGATACTATGTGATTAGCCACAAATGTTAGTCACGAATTATAGACCACGGAATAACGTACCGGCAGTTAGTGAAACAATAAAATAATAATAATGATAATAATTTTTTTAAATGAAAAATTCGGTACTCGAGCCTTTTTTTCTTTAATAACAGAGCTTTTCAATGAAACTCTCGTACACCAAACGTACGTGTTCGATTAGCCGATCAATTTACATAATAGGCCCGTAATTTTCACAGGTGAGGCGTCGCGGCCAGGCGTCTCGCGCGTGGCCCTTTCAAAACCTCTCTCCGTACTCATCTCCCTCCCGCTCCCTTCCACTTTTTCTTCATTCACCTGACCGATCGAAAAGACCCCTCATTACGAAATCGAGAAATCTTGAAAATAATCGCGATGACAATTTAGGATCGGTTTCGTCTTCTTGTTTTTTTTCGCGCACCACCGCAAGGGTTTTAATATTGGGAGGGACGTTTATCCGATAGATAGAATGTACCGATTGCCCTTGAGATATAATTCCGTATCATTATTTTATTTTTCGATTTTTCAAAGTTTTTTTTCTTTTTACGCTCGATGACGCGCGCGATTAATATCGTCAAATGTCTTTTCGGCGGCACACCTTTCGCGAATATCAAAAGAAATATAGAAAGGGATATTAGAAATTAAAAGAAAAAAAACATCAACGAATATCCCGCCCATGATTGCCCAAAATGCGGCGTGTGTGGATTCTTTTCGGGGGTACGAGGAGAACGCAGCTTCCATATATATAAACCGCGAAATTTTTTGCTCCACTTTCACGCGATTCCGTGCTTAATAATTCACCGCAATGTTCACACTATCGGTAAAAAATGTTATATATCGGGTATGTGTGTGTGTTTTGTTTTTTTGGCGAGTATGCCAAGGTTAATTGTCAGCGGTAAGGGCGGTCTCTGCAAAATTATAGAAAAACCAAAAATACAAAAGACGAGATTATATATTCCGTGCGCGAGAGACGCACCACCGCTGTTCTCGATGGTCCGTGGACCGAAAAGAGAGTGAGAGATTCGAGAATTGCTCAAAATACATCTTAGCACGGACTACGCTTCTTTTTTCTCCCATTTCTTTTAAATTTTTTCTCGTTCACCCCATTAGCCCCCGAGGTGTGTATCCCCGGGGATAGAGTCATTTACGCGCGGCTAACGCGCGAAAATAAAATCTTCGCAAAAGGCGAAATCTCTCTATACAACAACCGTACATAGACCGCCGAGAGGCGGTCTATGTACGGGGCATTCCGCGTTAAATCTCGAGAGGCAGGCACTTTTTTTTTCTACTTTTTTGTACGTTTTTTTTCCCCAAACCGCTGTTCGACCGCATGATTTTGAAAAAAAATTATATTACATAAAACAAAAGATTAGCCGTAATTTAAAAATCTGCAAATTTTCCGAACAATCCTCCTTCTAACATGAATATTTTTCAGCGATAAGCTCGAGTGGGACGGCGTTTGCTTCGTTTTTTTTTTCTGTTCGAAAAATAGTAGGGAAAAAAGAAGCGAACGCCGGTCTACTCCGGAATCTGGTTCAACAATGTCGTTATTTCACGGAGAATATTTGAGAATTATATCCGATTTTTAACGATCCTTTCTTTCATTTTGAAAAATACAGATTCAATAAATGATTGGGGAGAGTCTCGATTCGAAAATCGGAAAAATTTCTCAAAAATCCTATACGTGGAATGAAAAGATTTAAAAGCCCATATCCCGGAATAGGCCTTCCGGTTCTATTCTCTTCAAGTATTTTCCAAACAAAAAAAGTCGAGAAAACATTTTTTCCTAAAAAAACAAAGGAATTTTCAAACATTTTCCAAACTTTTAAATTACGACGTGGAATGGCCCGTATATAAAAATCGGTGTGCACGATTTGGTTGAACGGTTGGTATAAGTTTAAGCCGCGCGCGCGGTAGGCGTTGGTTCCGTGGCTCAAAGTCGTTGATCGAAAAGTGATGAGCTCTCTTTTCTCGCGAGTATAAACGCGCGTAGCGCGGTCCCCTCCCTCCCCTTTACAACGGCAATCAGACATCTCATTCTTCTCGCGCGTGAAAAAGAAAAAAATGGTTGCCAACTATATCCTCAAAGTGCAACGGGGGATGGAGTGAAAAAAAAACCAAACACCTTTGACGCACAGGTGCTCATCAAAAACGCCTCTCGGTTCCCTCGGATATACATGTCGCCCTCTTCCTTTTTTCTTCGTCTATGCAACAATTTTGCACATTCACGTTTTTATTGACGAGCAAAAATTTTGTTCAAATTGCGCTGCTCGGGGTTTTTTCACGGCAGACTTTTTTCTTTTTTTTTTTTTTTTTTTTTTTTTTTTTCCTAGGGTTTTACGGTATTTTTACTGGGGAGAAACCGTACCGCAACTGTTTGAGAAGCGCTAGTTAAATTTTCACGTTATTCGGGCCGAATAAAGTTCGAATTGTCCGTTATCTTTTAGTGATAAAAGTTTTTTTTTTCTAAATGATTATAAAAAAAATCAAGCAAAGAACGTCACGGAGCAAAGTAAACATTTAACGAAACTTCCTACCGTCAACAAAATTTTTCGGATAATTTCGTCAATTTATCCCCACTAAGTATGTAAATACAAAAATAAGTATTTAGAGAGGGTTGTCCGATGTGAAAATGACCGGTAATTTTCGTACTTTGTTGACGGATAATGTAAGTTATTTCCTATTAAATTATATCATTGCCATCTTCAATCGTCCCGTAGCATGACATCCGGTGAGTGTTGGCCTTTCTCTCCCGTTGCATATTACACGAGAAAAGAGGGTGCGTGAGCTCGTTCGTGGGCCTGCCGGCATTCGGCATTGAGACACCAATGTGCGGGCTCGCGGCTTATATTATTGCACCGTTTACACGTTTACACGACGAACGAACAATGTAGAAAGAGAAAAAAAAAGACATGAAAAGGGGTTCGGAGATTAGAGTGTCGGAATTGTTTCTGTTTTTTTACTATATAAATCTTTTGTCGATGTTGCGAAATTTTCGAAAGCTGTGCGTTAATTTCGCACTTACGTACAAAATCGTTCGCCACAGTGACCACCCCGCGTGCGTATAAATTTCTTTCGAGTCGTCCTTTGAATCGACGACCACGAATATAGATCTCTATCATTATCCGAAACCGGCACTTTTTTTTCTCACCGTTGCTGGTTTCCGATAGCTGAGATACACGGTGGAAAGAGAGGAAGAGAGAGAAAATAAAAGGCATTTCGAAAATTTCACTTCGTGCTCGAGACATTTAGGTGGAAAAATTATTCCAAGCCCCGCGGAGATGTACGATTCTTCGGGAGAAGACAGAAGCGTGTGTGTGTTCTTTTCTAGAGCGCGCGTGCTAATATAAACGCTTCGGATAAATGACATCACGATCGAGAGATGAGAACGGAAGAAAAAAAAAAATGAGACAACGTCAAATTACACGCTTCCGAGCCACCCAAATAAGCCGTTCGACTTCCAATCCGCGATTGGACATTGTGTCCAATCGCGATACAGTTATCGGCGCTGTGCAAAATTCAACGGAAATTCTATTAAAATATCAATGACCATTAGATTTCTTGTAAAATACTTTTTTTTATCGGACCATTGATACACTAAGAAGAAGACACCGGTAAGAAACTGACGAGCAGCAGTTTCTTACCCATTGACGAGCGATTAATTTTTCTTCTTGGATTAAATATAGTGATGAATATTATACTTATGGAATTATAATTCATTGATTGATCGATCAAATTCACCGCGAGACGGTGAAAAATTATAAACGAATTTTGTACGGATCGGGCAGTCGTCGGTGGTTGGACAATGACTATATACCTTTCGTTCCGTTTCCTCGTATCGATTACGTACTCGGGGGAGGGTGCTCTCACCGATGGACCCGCAAATTATATTCGCGAGTCTCTCTCTCCCCCGCAATAGCATAATGAATTTCAGGGATCTCTCTTTTTTCTCTCTCTCCCGGAATTGTACGCGATAAAAAAATTCACGCAAACGTTTTTCGGTTACGTTACTCGCGTGTTTCTCGCGATCGGGAGCTCCTTTGCGGTGCAATAAAATAAAATACGAGAAGGTTTTTGGCTCGCGACCGTTTCTCTCTCTCTCTCTCTCTCTCTCACTCACCCACCGCACCGGTCCGTGGATCACGAATATCGTGCCGTCCAGGACTGTATTATTCGAGGTTTGAGGATTTATCCGAACGAGCATCGGTCGCCCCGGTCAGCATGGTTCGAAATAATAGTTAGGAATAATCGTGTGTGGGACGAAAGCGTGCGGGTGATTTTTTGAAAAAATTTTAAACGTTTCGAAATGTTATACGGACGATATTTCGATGGGTGAACTTTTCGATCGACGGAGAAAAGGCCCGTTGTCTTTGCTATAGAACGGACGATACGGCCTTTTCACCGTAAACCATTGCCATATATTCTTTTTCATGGACGCGCGTCACGGGCTATAATCGGTTTTTTTTTCTTCTTCGCGGCAAAACCGCGGCAAAACCTCGTCCATTTCGTTCCTTTTACCGAACCAAGATTTGTGGCACGAGTTTTAAGATATCCGAAGTCAGAGATATATACTTTGGGGTTCGGGGATGGCGAGGCGACTTTACTCACGAACGTTCATTACGGACAATCCGCGCACGTACCACACGCGCGTCCGCCACGATTAACCAGTCGCGAGCTATACACGTTCCGTGCCAAATATTTCTCTTTCGAAGGCTACATGGAAGTGCTCGGCTATACCGGGAGTTAGAATCGTCCGAGACGCGTACCGGAACTGATCCTGACTCCTCGCGATAATCATTCCTTCCCGAACGATCTTTCGCTCTAGAGAGTATTTTAGCAAAGACCTTGTAACGTTCGGCGCACGAGACTCCGTGTCTCAAGGATTTTGCAAAATGAGAACGATCAATATGGTCCTTGTCGATTATCTATGTGCGTAATGATCGGAGAAGAATGTGACATTTCGAGCTTCGTCCAAGTATGACAATTTAAACGCAAACTTTCGGCGTGACTGCCGCGACGTCGATCAAAAGTCACGATGATGAAAATCAACATTTTTCGATCGAAAACACGTTTGATCAATATTTTCAATTTTTATAACAGATTTTTTCCTTTATCACAAAACAAGTTCCGCAAGTACATCTTTCGGTTTATTTTCCATTTTCCATTTTCCCTGTCAAAAAAAAAACTCGAATCGTTATCGTAAAAGTCCTCGAAGAAGGGAATAGAATCGTTAAAATCGTATAAAAGATTCGTTATATTCGTTAAAATCGTTCTAGTTGATCCGCGATATGCCACAGATATTCTTGGATCCTCTCATCTCCGAGCTTTCGGTAAAATTAAATAGCGCGATTTCGCAACGAGTTTGCCGTTTCCTAAAATTACCGAAGCGTACGAAAGATGTGAACTTTAGAGGCGATAGCGAGTCGAAGAGGAGAGAAGGACCTAAAAAAAAATTATATCTGCCCTTTGAAGATTATCGGCACACGCGGAGCACGCGTCCGCGTTCTTCGCCACAGCCTACGTTTGAATGCCTCGAGACCGTGTATATCCTGAAATTCACGGTCCGAAATGATTTGAGAGGCCATCGACGGGCCAATAGGGAAGCGAAAAGGAACGCGTATACTAGGGTGGTTCTTAATTTGGTGATGTTGGAAATTCTTTGGTATCGTTCCTCAAAAGTAATCAACATATCTAGAAAAAAAATTGGGCGCAAGCGGAACTTTGTCCAATAATTCTAACCCATCCCACCGAACTGTCGAATTTTTATATGAAAAAATGCATGCATTCAAAATTTTGTTAAGAAAATTGTTTATTATTTCAAAACTATTTATGACAAAAGAATTTCATATAACGTTTTTGTAGGAAATATAATGCTCTACAAAAATGGTATCTTGTGAAATTCTCGTGAATCTAATATTTATCACGTAATAAGCAAAAAAACTGTATGTATATGAGATTATGAAGTAGAATGAAATGTAAACAATATTCAAATTTTCAATTTTATCAATTTTATTGTGAATTATAATGAATGATGTCATATATTTTGAAAATCAACGTACAATAATGAATTACATCGGTTGGAGCGAAGTTGCTTTGTTAATATCAGGATATTTTTTTAAATATTCTCCAATTATTTGTACAATGAATTGTTTCTAATCTTCGTACTCTGTAATCATTGTACTCTGTAATAAGTTTCACTCCTCTTTCTGCAACATCGTTAACAACATCGTTGGTTTGGTTGTAAATAATAATTTTCATTAGAAATCCACTCGCTCACATCGATATCAAAAAATGAGGAGTTGATTTCAAATCTTTCGAAAAAAGCCGTCGATTTGGAACTGATAAAGAAATCAATGTCCTTATCGATCAAAGAAGAAAAATTTATCATGAATGATAATAAAATTGATAAAATTGAAAATTTAAATACCGTTCACATACTGTTATTGAGTGCACCACGTATCTCTTCATATTTCTAATTGCATATGAAGAATACATTGCAGTTTTTCGACGTCAAACTCCTGCTTTGGCCATAATGATGGACTTTTGGAATGAATGATGACAGTTTTTTGCTAATAACGTGATAAATATTAGATTCACAAGAATTTTACAAGATACCTTTTTTGTAGAGCATTAAATTTCCTATAAAAACAAAATATAAAATTTTGTTTATCACGAATATTTTTGAAATAGTAAACAATTTTCTTAACAAAATTTTCAATGCATGCATTTTTTCATATAAAAGTTCGACAGCTCGGTGGGGTGGGTTAGAATTATTGGACAAAGTTCCGCTTGCGCCCAATTTTTTTTTCTCGATATGTTGATTACTTTCAAAGAACAATACCAAAGAATTTCCAACATCACCAAATAAAGAACCACCCTAGCGTATATACACGGGGGTATTCGCGATATCGCGTGTGTTCTCGAAACATCAATGACAAATTTCATCACATACATTTGTATCACATGCATACATATATACGTTTATCGGACATTCTTCGAGAAACGGACTCTTTCTTATTTTTTTTCCATTCATATTTTCTTATACTCTGAAATAGGGCGAGGCGCAAGAATATAAAAAATTAGAATTTTGCCTCGGAGGGGACGGTTGGCCGCGACGAGAAATTCACCTGCCCTTCGGAATCTAAGCGCACGAAATCACGAATGCCCGTTAACCGTACGGAAGAGAATGTGCGAGAGAGAAAGAGCCCTATAGCCGCCTCTAGCCCATTCCGCTGCGTCTCTCGTCGCGCGAGAAGCTTCGGCGATGCGCAACGCGCCCCGGTGCATAATGCATCTCCGCGGTCGTCGCGCGTTTCCCACAACCGTGCCACAAAATTCTCTCCGACCCTATACGATACCTTAACAAAATTTAATCAGCTTCAATTTTTATTCTATTTTCTTCTTTCTCTTCGGTTTTCTAATGATACACCTCGCGTATATATAACGTCTCTGAGAAACTAATTTACCGCGTGTCCGGGACGACGGAGCGATGGCCAAGCAAAAGAGGTTGAGATTGGTCGTTGAACCTCCTCCCGTCCCCCTGCTGCTCCTCAACAGAGTTTCGTTATTTCTTAGAGTCGTTTGTTTAATTTTTTGCAAAAAAAAATGCTCAAAGCACAGAGATATATATGTATGTATGTATAGACAGAGATAGAGATAGAGAGATAGAGAGAGAGAGAGAGAGAGAGGGACGGGCGTAGCTCCCGGCACATTGGACCTTCCATGTCGCCGGAATCGCGTAATCGAGGAATATGTAACAAATAACACTACGCGCATGCATTCTCCACCGCGGTTATAAGTATAGATGTGCCGAGCGCGCGTGGACGACGTTACGACCAAGCCCCGTGAGCGATGACGAAAATGCGATGGTTTCAAATCTCCTCGCGTGTACACGTACGCGTGTACACTAACGGTCAAAAATTTTTCATCACTCGTACGATTAAATTATTGTCTGGCAATGTTATTCGAGTCCCTCGATGGCACGAGGTTATTGGCCTTTGTCGGGACTGAAAATCAGCACTTTTCGAACAATGACTTTTCCTAAATAATCCTCGATACTGATTTTTTACGATTGTCGAACACGTACGAAAACATTGTGAAAATAAATTGAAATTCAAACAGTTTCTTTCTCGTTATTCGAGTCCGAAGATTAACGACCGTTTGGAGACAGAAATTAAATTTTTCTGACAATTCGTTGTCTCAAGCAATTTTTGTCGAATTCAGAATGAAATATTCCCTGTACAGTCTATGTACGTATAAAGTTTTAGCTCGATAGATAAACACTTTCTCAAAATTAATATGGGCATTTAAAAAAAAAATTCATTGTTATTAAAAGTTATTACTTGGAGACATTTTTTCAAAATTCAACATCACAACGTACCGGTCTATGTGGATATAAAATTTTAGCTCGACGGCTGAACATTCGGTCAAGTTAGAGAACTAATGGGCTTTACCGTTAATTCTACTTGGAAATTATTGAAACTTGCGAGGAATAATTTTTTTTTTTAAATCGCCGTCATACGCGACGCCGTAAAAGGGTGTTATCGGACTTTAGACAAAAGCTCATTTGCCCACTCCATCCTAGGATTAGAATTTCATTTCAGCCGATAAATATACTTTTGACCGGTATTGTACGTCATCGTCTCCGCATACGCGTGTGTATATCGTCGTGCGCTAAGAATTTATTACGTAGCCCCTCGGCTAAATATCATAGGCTCGTGTCGTTTAGGCAGATGCGATACAAAAAAGGAACATTCCTCCAAAATGTTAATCCAAGTTTAAACTCGGTTCGACCTATCTTCGGACTGTACGTAAAACTCAATTTTTTTTCCCCTCTTTTCGTTTCGGTAAAATTATATTAAGCGATTTTCGATTACAAGGCGCACGCATCGGATACGGGCGTACAGATGTCTCTCGTGCGCGAGCCAAAAATCACCGCGCCTTCCGGGGTTTTTTCTTCCTGCCAGCCAGTAATTTACGGCGGCCCCCCTTTTCCGGCAATTTCATGTGCGCGATTTCATCCGATCGAATTCATTTGTTTTTTTGTTTTTTGTTTTTTGTTTTTTGTTTTTTGTTTTTTGTTTTTTGTTTTTTGTTTGTTTTTTTTTTTTTTTTTTTTTTTTTTTTTTTTTTTTTTTCCAAGTGAAACTTTTCAAGCGAAACTTCTTTTGGGAGGGTACCGAAAATTTTCAAGCCGCACGAAACGCGAAAGGTTTTGAGAGACGTGCGTTATTTTAGTGATGGGGAGAAACGGGGAAATATCGATCGAGCGAGACTCGCGGGAGACGGCAACGGAGATACGAGACAAGCACGCGGCGGGCACGAGAAGTTTACGAACGTTTACGAACGTGCGTACAATTTGTAGAAAAGCGAGAGAGTACGGAACTTTGAACCGGTAAGCAAAATGTTATTTTTTTGAATTATTAATTCAAACTTTGTGGCCAACAAAATTATAGTGATTTTAATTTTTGACCTATTCGAGTGACTCGACGCGTATCCGTAGTAGTGTCCGTAGTAGTATCCGTTGTGGTATCCGTGATTTAGTACGAATAACGACTAATTAGGATCGTTACTTCTATTTTTATAGGAAGACGAAAAGTAAATGATTAATTTGCCACAAGTACCATAATCAGCCAGTGCATCGCACCCGGTGAATTGGAATCGAGAAACGGTACTAGGGATGGAAGTCGAGAATGTCTATAGTGTACGTTTATATGCACATAAAATTAATACCGCGAATATAGACGGCGCGTTACGGTATACACCACGCAACGAGGATACTTTCCCAGAGTCGACTGGAACGGCGGTCTCATCTCGGTACTTTCTTCGCGCGAGCTAACAACGCGGAGCTATCGGCGAGGGTTTACGCGTACTCCGTTATAACGCGAAGCGTGTCGCCAAAAAATAAATAAATACATTATTCCAAATTGGTAGGACTCTCGAACGCGTGTAAAATTGTGAACGCCGCTCGACGATTCGCCGTACGTGTCGGATCGGAAGTTTTTCGAGCCACGCGCGAATTTCGTTGCCGTTTGAGCGAATTAACGAGAGAAGCGCCCCGAGGATTCCCGCGAAACTCGTAACCCTCGATTTTCACGGCAAACCTTTCGCAATGATTCGAGAATTCGAGCAAAGGAACTAAAATCGTTTTATCGAGAGTCGCAAGATTAACTCCATTCGTTCTCGAATAGTCGAATGGTTTAGAGATTTTGCTTTCCAGAGTGCTCAAATTCCTCGTCTCTTTAACAGACAAATTCAATTAATTCATGTATAATATTAATTAACACGCCGATACACGATTTCAATGAAAAAACATTAACTTTTTCTTGTTGTTTATATAGAAAACGCGAAAATATTGTTCATATTCAACCATTTAATCTCGGATTCTATTAATTATTTCGCATCTTCGACATCGTGCTCTTTTTTTTCTTCGCAAAAATCCAGCTGCCTCCTTATTCAACTAGTCTTCCAGTTTCGGCCATTAGCCATATTGCACGGGATTAAGGAAAAATATAAAAATCGTACGACGCGCGACTAGTTGCCACTTCACTCGACTATCCGCCATAGGAAAAATATCGGAAACAATTTGCGACGAAAAAAACAATTGAAACGTTTTTTTTTTTTCGAAAGTTAAACAGAAAAACTCTCTCTCGACGAATCGATTTCTTTACAGATGCCAAACATACCGAGTGATTTTCATCAACGTGCATTCGGGGGGAAAATAAATAAAAAGTATCGATATCGCGGAAGGGGATATTGAAAAAAATAAAGAAATAACAATCTTGGATGAACCTGTGCTCGTCTCTATTTAATACCCGTAAGATTTTATGCGTGCGATCGGTTGATACTATTAAATCGATAATTATACCACTCGGAGAGTACACACGCGAGATCCGTATAGAATTATATATAGAGCTCAAAGACCGAAAGTCAAGACCATTCTCGAACGAGTTATGGCCAATCTTCGATCGGTATCTCGCGATGCCGGCGTTGTTAGCCTCGTCGAGCGACGTTCACGAATAGATCGCGTGCTTTTCAATGAGCTATTATTAATTTTTTCAACTTAACACACCGGCCATTATAATAGTAACATATACACACACACATGTATATCGAATGCTTCGATAATTATTCTCGAATATCGCTGACGCGTCATCTCTTTCGATCGTATCTATATGTTCTCATATTTTTTTTATAAAATACTATTTCCGGACGGTTTGGAAAATTTTCACCATCGAGATGATGATCCGAAGCGGTTTGGCATCAAAATTTCGTTAATTTTTTTTTTTTTTTTTTCCTTTTTTTTTCTTTATTCCGATACATACTCGTATATCAAGTACGTTGGGCGCTTTTTTTTTTTTTTTTTCAATTGAAATTAAGCAGTTATTATTATTAGTCGTGTAAATAGTTATACCAGTATCGAAGAGTTGCTCTTGGATATTACATTGAGTTTCGATGTAGCTCGTATATATTAGGTAATACGCGACTTGTCGTACGGCGTGCGTATGTCAGCACACACTTTGATCGTGGTGCAAAGAGAGAGAGAGAGAGAGAACACGCGACAAGCCGGACGTCGTGTATTCGGTAATTGGGTATCGGATCTCGGATGGTCGATCGTTACGAGCATTCAGCTTCACCCGGTTCAACATAATCGCGACACGTTGTATTACGTAACGTGATTTTGCTTATGGCATACACCGGAGATATATATTATATATATATATATATATATATATATACATACATACGCGCGCTTCTATCTGATTACATGAGTAAGCGAACTCGATAATTGTTATCTTTAACAAAGAGCAAGTTTCACAAATGTGAAACTTGTTACACAAACGTGCGCGGGCTTAGAGAATCCCGTGCGGGACTTTCGGAGAAATAACGATGTACCAACAATAATAATATTCATTTTTAATTTGCCACGATATTGGTGATCGTTAATAGCTTGAAATTGACATTATTTTGTCAGTCAGTCTTTTGTTTGGTTTTGGAATAAGAAAAAAAAGCTCACGATCGCGTGTATGACTCTTTCCAACGATAAAGCATATTCATTTTAAAAACATTCTTAACGACCGTAAAATTAATTATCACGACATTTCGTCAAAGTGAGAAAAAAACTTGGCAACTAATATTTGTAGCTGCTTTCATTTTTTTTTATCTCGTCTTAAATTATTGTTTATTTTTATTACTTTGAATGCTTTCGAAAAAAGGAATTTTGTTGAAAAACACCAAAATACTCAAACATCATATTTTTCACATTTTACAATGTTAATTCTATGAGATTTCGATATATCAGGTTCCTATCCAATGAAACAACAGCGGTAGCTGAAAAAAAAATTACAACAAAAAAATTCTAACAAAACGTACAAAAACCATCAACCGATGGATTCTTTTGTTTTGTTTGTTTTTTATCAATTTCTTTCCCCTTTCAATATTCAAGCAGATGCAACGATGTACGCGACGAGAAGTATCTGGAGAAAAAAAAAAAAAAAAAAAAAAAAAAAAAAAAAAAAAAATTGATGAACCGCGCGGCTTTCGGGGGAAAAGAAACGAGGGATAAAAAATATAGTAAAAAGAAAAAAGGAGAACGGAGAGTCCTCGCGTTTAACTTCGTGTGTATATATGTCGGGGTGCTTAGACGCGAGATTTGAAATTCCGATTAGCCCAAAATTCGGGACGTAATTGAAGTGACGAGAAGATCGGCGAGGCGAGGCCAGGGAGGGAGACAGCGAAGATCACCGTGCGCGTTTCGCCGTCATGAAGGCGCGTGCCCCGGAGCCTTCTCTCGGTGGAGGGACAATCGGGCCCAACGCTTCGTTTTTCGAGGTCCTTGTTCTCTGGTGTTAGTCCCAAACTCCTCCCCCCGTCCTTTCCGGGCTCTTAAGCCCCCCCACTCTGCCTAAATTCTCCCTAATAACTCCCTCTCTCTCTCTTTCTCTCGAGCGACGCGACAGAGCGAAACTATTCGCGAGACTCCCGATGCGCTCTTGCAGGTGCACGAAGAGAGAAATTCCTTGTCCTCCGGAAAAACAAGACCCGCACCGGAACAGAATCCCTTTACCAACTTGTTCGCAGGTGATGCTGTAATTTTCCTCTTGGTGGTGTCTTTGAAAGTAGGGGGTGAGGATGGAAGGCGGTCCGAACGTACGAAAAAAAAGAGGCGGGAAAATCGATCTTTTTGCAGCCAGACAAGAATAGAAGGACAATTTTCGTTGCAGGTATAATCTAGCCGTATAATCTCGTAGAAAATTGATGTCTCTCGGTGTAATCATAGCGGTCATCGACTCTCCGACCGTATCATTAGAAAATATACGAACAAGCAGGTGATTTAGTTTATTTTATAATATTATTTTTTTGAATTTTACACAAACGATGTAATAGATTCTTTCGAGTAAAAATTCCTTTGCTTACTTTACGCCAGTAAAGTGGAGTTTTCGTGAATTCCACCAACTTTTCTCATGGTTCCGATATACGTTCCTCTTCTTTTTGCGGAAACCGTCATTTTGTCTCGCGCAAAAAAACATCTCTCCGTCGTCCCGAGACGAATTTTTTGGTCAAGACGTGTGGAAGCTGACGTCGTAATTCGGTGTAATACCGTATATATGTATATATATATATGGTATAATACGAGACATCTCAATTATCACCCCGCTTGGGATGTAAGTGAGAAAAAGGGGTTTAATACATAGGTTTATACGTTATACATATAGTGCGTATATATTTGACCGGGTTACTTCCAAATTCACAAAGTTCGTGACGACGAGGCATTAATGCTGGCTCTGGCCAAAAGTACGCTCGTTAAGATCCTCTTGGGCCTCTCGCATCGGCTCTTCTTTCGTACGTGTTCCGTATATACATGCATTTTGATGTACGGGACTTTTACCTCCAATTTGAACCATACTTCACCCTCATTCTCTCCAATTTCTTCGTAATTCAATTTTTGTACATTTTGCTTCCTACAAGGACTGTTCCTCGATTTTTCGAAAGATTTAAAAATATATAATCGAAAAAGTTAGCTCGAATAATCGAGGCCAAAGAAAATTCTTACACTAACTTTTTCTCAAGCCAATATTTTCGAGAATTCGTTGAAACTCTTTACTTTTACCTCACTTTCCGTTTGATTTAGACACTCTTTTTCAATAGTCGTTATCGAACATCGAATTGGGAAAATATCACGAAAATACTGTACGAATGCTCTTGACACGTTTTTACAATAATTATCAATCAAAGTTTCACGTCAGCGTGAAATGCCTCGTGCGTGTGTCAAAAGGCAAACGTGTCGTAATCTAGCGCGGGTCGCACCCGGTACTTTCGGGAAAAGGTGACGATCCGAGCGAGCACATCCGTACAACGCGCCCTTCACTTTCATCCGAATAAAAAGAAGTAAAGAAAAATAGCAATTATCGAATTGCATATATCGTTTAAAAAGATCTCGTGCATATCCTTTGAGGAAATGCACTTTCTCGCGTGTACACACCGATCAACCGTCAAAATCATTTCCGCAATAATTATTTTTTTTTCACCTCTGAATAATTTTCTTTTTTTCGTATGAAATCTCGTCAATGGTATTACCAATAACGAAACGAGTTCCTCGTCGGAAGAAAATTCTCGTGGATATAACGCGGCAAAAAAAAGTCATAAACTCGTTATTTCCATAATATATTTTACTTCAATGGGGAGTTGGCTGATTGAACCGTAACTTTTTTTTTCGAAAAAAGTGAAGAAAAATATAGCCACGGGTATAAAAAATTCTCTTTCGCATTCACGGCTCGGTAATTCGGCGTTGAACACTCGATGTTCCGCGGATTGTGTGTGCGCGTGTGTTTTTGGCGCGCGCACGCAATGTAAAAGTTGCAATTACCGTATAGACGATGCGCCGACGTCGTATGAGGCGATTATCTTCTCTCGCTCACAAATCTAAATATATATATATATATATAGATTTATCCCGATGCGTGTGCTACTCCGCGTTCACTCGCGTTCCCCGATTTAATTCCTTCGTTTTCAATTAATGACCACGAAAGTTTGGTGCGCGTAGCCCGAGGTATCTCGAGTATTTGCGGTAAAAAATGTACAATTTACGTATGTGGTAACGCTATATCGAGGGGAAACGCGAGACGGTATGTACAGCATCCCCGACGGCGATTTCTTCCCTTTACGCTAACTCTATAATTCTTTGCCACGTTTCACGCTTATATCCACGTACGGATCCACGTACGAACCACGCGTACGCGTAAATATGTAATACAATATTTGCGATGCACGCGTGCATTTTTGCGGTTCAGGTAAATCTAAGTATTCCGCAACGCTTCGAGAGAGAAATTCATTCGAAGAGTATGATTTTTTCATTTTTTTTTTTTTTTTTTTTTTTTTTTTTTTTTTTTTTTTTTTTTTTTCACTCGTCCAGTGAGATTACGACGTCCGTGCTTTCTGTGTATTACGCGAGGGGCCGCGAAGATACGACCGGAAACGCACGTAAAGATTTCACGGTAAACATTTATTTATTTATTTTTTATTCAAATAACACGAATGAAAATCGACTTGGTTCGTTGAACGATACTACAAGCTGGATTCGTCAAAGAAATCTTTCTTTGTCGTTGATCGAACGATATTTTTGGTAAATCAGACTCGGTCTCCGTTTATCCACAATTTCCCTTCGATAATTCGTACAAAACAATTTTCAAGTCCCGGGTATACTTGGCGCCAGTATACGAACCTGTTAATTTCCCTCGAGTACTCTCAACGTTCAACGCGTATATATGGATAATAAAAAAAACACGCTTACACGTATAACTATATATACATAAAATTATTAAGTCGAACGTCCGACGTCCCGGTGATTACGAAAATCCCGATTTTCACGGTGCATGCGTTCGGAGATTTCAAGCCCGGAATAAAATCTCGCCACACTGGCTATAATAATTAACGCTCTCGAGTGCGAGTGCATTCCTTAACCGACACCTCAAAGTTCCTCCCCGGCGCGTGTTCTCTCGAGCGTCCGGTCGCTCTCAAGCTATATCCTCAACTACCGCTTCTAATGCTTCCAACGCTTCGAGTACTACCCCATCTCCCTGATCTTTTTTCTCCATCCATCTCTCTCTTTTCGTGACTCTCCCCTCGATCCATTTTTATTTATTTATATTTATTTTTATTCATTTTCTCTCAAGAGCCTTTACTCTCGCCGTCGAAAGTGCCAATTATATACGTCTTGCCGAATCGACGGTTCGTAACGGATCAGACAGCTTTTCGATACAACGACCAACTTGATCTTGAGAAAATTAGCAACTGCCCGAAAGAATTTCAATACGGAAAGCCACTAAATTGAAATTTAGTCGACACTTTCCGGAATCTAAATGACAAAGGACCGAGTGTAAGATTCCGAATTGCCGTACGTCGTCGCATTATGACACCGCTGTGTACGATATGCTAGCTCGAAAAAATTCGAAAGCAACGGTTCTTTTGCATCGTTTCTCCGCGCGTTTATTTATTATGAACTTCCGATGGTACGTTCGCGCGAGGGGGCATCTCCTCGTCGCGAATATTAGTCACAAAAACACTCTTGTTTCGTATCCCGGTACATCAACCGGTGTATCGTATCGTCGTACGACGAAACGATGAATGTATATAATATCCGCTTATACGGCGATACCCGTACATCGTTGGAAAGATCGGAACAACGACGCTCCGGAGTAATGATTCTTCGTTCGAGTTATCGTTCTCACGCGTCTCTGTATATATATTCCGTCGCCGTTTCAATAGATTACGATATATATATATATATATATATATATATGTGGATATAATCCCCCGTTATATACACGCCCTGTCTCCCACCCTAAGAAGCCTCGTACGCTTTTTACAAATGTATACCCACCGAAACGCCGTGTATAATGTAAGACCGATGAGGTGCAGGGAAAGTGGCCGAGCTATTACGCCGACGAGTATATAAGCGTGCTCGTAGAAAACGAAGCGGTTCAGTCAGTGGTTAAGCACCACGCTAAAACACACGTAAGCCGCAGAATGAAAACGAAGGTAAGTTTGCCTCCGCCGTGACTATGCGGGAGATGTAAGGAATATCGAAAACGTAAAGAATAAGAAAAATAAAAAGATAATAACCGGAGAAACGAGCGTCGCGTATGTCGTTAGACAAATGTGATCCATCGTTCAACGTGATACGGCCGAAGATAATTACGGAAAGGAAAAAACGATAAGAACGCTACGACCGGAAGTAGAAAGTGAAATTTAAACGACTCGACGCCGATTTCACTCGTGCATCTTCGACCTTTCAACAATAATTATCCGTTAACGCGATCGCGATTAATCAGTGGATCTCAATGTAACGTTGCGCTTCTTTGAAAATTATATCGGGCGATTGCGATTTTCGAAAAAGAATTAATTAATAGATGAAAATGAATATACGGTATGGTTTTTTTTTTCAAACATTTCCCCCGAAATGTTTGTAACATTCAACGATTTATCGTCGATGAAGCGAAATTTTTCACACACTCGTTGCGGAGTTGGAAAAGATTTGTAAAATTCCGTGAATTCCGACGGTTATTTATAATCCGACAAGTTTGACGACAACTCGATCGTAATTTTTAGAAAAACAAAAAGGCTTCTAAATTTTCGTTAAATTGACCGATGGAATTCGTGAAATTCTACAAACTTCTCTTCGAGGATAGAAATGTTTTCGAACAATGTCAACTCGAAACTAGCGTCTTTAACGAAACTCGATTTTGTTTGGTTCGCGCGCGTTAATTACCCTTTCGAAATTCCGCGTGACGACACGTTCGCGAACGAGGCGAAAAATAGGAAAAATGTTGAAACGATAATATTTCAGATCCGCATAGCGCTCGCGGCGCTATTGGCGCTATTGGCGCTGTTCGAGTGCGCTCGAGCCGTCCCAAACTCAGATTCCAAGAGGATCGAGGCCGAGTACGATAACGCGGAGGCCCTCGAGAAGAAAACGGAGAAACGCGGTCTTGGTCACAGTTACGGTGATTTCGGCGGCGGTGGACATTCGTCTTACGGTCACGAGGAGCACGTTAAAACGATAACGGTCGAGAAGAAGGTCCCGGTGCCTTACGAAGTGACGAAACACGTGCCGTATCTCGTTGAGAAGCACGTACCGTACGAGGTTAAGGTCGGTGTGCCGCAGCCCTACACCGTGGAGAAGCGCGTCCCTTATCCGGTGAAGGTTTTCGTTAAAGTACCGGTTCACGTGCCGCAACCGTACACGGTGGAGAAGAAAGTACCGTACGAGGTTAAAGTACCGGTGGACAAGCCCTACGAGGTTAAGGTATACGTCCCGCAACCGTACACCGTTGAGAAACACGTGCCGGTGCCGGTAAAGGTACCGGTGCCCCAGCCCTACACCGTCGAGAAGCACGTGCCCTATCCGGTAAAGGTTAAAATTCCAGTGCCCCAACCGTATCACGTCGAGAAGCCCGTACCTTACGAGGTTAAAGTTCCCGTCGATCGTCCCTATCCGGTACACGTCCCGAAACCTTATCCGGTTACGGTGGAAAAGCCATATCCGGTACCGGTCGACAAACCGGTCCCCTACGAGGTCAAAGTACCCGTTGACAAACCTTATCCCGTTCACGTCGAGAAACCATATCCGGTGCACGTTAAAGTACCCGTACCGGCCCCCTATCACGTCCACAAACCGGTACCGGTACCGGTGGAAAAACCATATCCCGTACCGGTTAAAGTACACGTTGACAAGCCGTACATCGTCGAGAAGGAAGTGCCCTATCCGGTTGAGAAGGAAGTGCCGTATCCGGTAAAGGTACCCGTACCGGTACCCGTTCACGTGCATCAGGAGGAACATTACGGCGGTCACGGGGATTATGGCGCCGGTTCGGCCGGTGAATCGGCTGGTTTTGAGCCCTCTTACGGACACGGTTCCGACGGAGGCGGTTACGAATCTTACTCTCATCATGGCTGACTTTTTATTTCCCTTATTTTATAGTTTTATTCTTATCCTCCTTAGACTTTTCTCAATTTAAACGTTTATTTTTTTCAAGAAAAATAACAACAAACGTTCGTTTCCCGATCGTTTTATCGGGCTTCGTGCAATCTTTCGTTAATCTTTTTCCTTTTTTTCTCTCATACGTTCTCCTTCTTTCTTCGCGTCTCTCAACCCTCGAATAACAAAAGAAAATGTGATAAATCGTTTTTCCGGTTATAATATCGTATGCATATATTTACGTATACCAGTATCTCTGTATATTAGATCGTTATGCACTTCCGGTATTAACGCGACTGCTGAAAAAAGTATCGCTCTTGTTATGTACTACCGTAAAATGTAACGGATGTACCCATTTTTTTTTCTTCGCGTCGTTGAAACATTCGACCAATCTTTCATTCCCAAACTATGTATATAAAAATACATATAGATTAACGTGTGCATCTACTATACTATATGTATATATATATATAAATCGACTCGTCGTGTATTCTCGTCAAAACGCACGACGTTATATATTTTTGTATCAAAGAAAATCTGCAATAAAACGTCTAATCCCTTACGAACAAACGTCTCGATAAGTTTATCTCATTTTCCTACTTCGAATTGTTAAATCGCCGAGAATCTCGTAAAAACGATGGAAAAAAAAAACAACAACCCAAAGATCCGTCGCGATTGAAAGTGAAACTAGACCGTGCGTGGTATAGCGTTTCAGTGAAATTGCATTTCCGGATTCACATTCGCTCTCTCGCAACAAATTTCGCTTCGTGTGCATTCATCTTACCGCAGTTTATGAACTAGAAATATATTTCGTTCGAATAATAAATCGCGGGTATATATAGCAAAAACCATGATGTATGATATATGCGAAGAAAATAAATAGTGCATAGAAAGAAGGAGGGATCGTTAAAGCAATTTTGCTTTCACCCAAGTTTCTAGTCGCAAGATCGCTCGGCGCCACTTACACTTTTCGCGTTCATCGGGCGTGAAGAGAGACTACAGCGGTATCTCACAGCGTGTGGCACACGCGTTCGTAATCTCTTTAATTCCGATGCTTTTTTTCTTCTTTTTTTTGCGTTTTTGACGTCGTACAATTGCCATTGACACGCAAGCTAAACAATAATAATTAACCATCGGTACGTCGGTTCTTTATGGACCTAAGATAGCATTTGTTGGAATATTCGAACCACTATTTTACTATTATTTAAATGGTATGTAACGAAAAATTCGAATTACCAAAGTCATTTGAAAAACCTTCAACATGTATTTTAGGAAAAAAACGTGAAATTTTTTTAAATATATCAAGTAATTTTTCCATTTCTCCATTGTCTATAAAGAATTATTGTTATTATTATAATGTTGTTTGTGATTTGGTAATCCGTGGTGCATCTCTGGGTAAATTATAAGGTGCAATTGCGACGCGAAAATTGCTCTTATATAGAGCGTACACGAGAGGATAAATCGAGTTGAGAAGAGTTTTGCGGCGAGTGAAGGGGATCCCGCACAGCGAGATATTAACGTTATACGCCACGATGAAATCTCGAAGAGCCTGCGCCGTGCGCGATGTTCGTTGCAGAAACGATTCCACGTTTCATATATTCTACATATAAGAGTTAAGAGTACGAATTAAACGAATTAAACCAAGCTCTCGGCCCATCGTGTAACGCGTGTCATTGCGATAAAAGTAACACCTACAATCGTATATAAAACGATTCTTTTCTCAATCCAAGGAAATTATAACCAAGGAAATTTCCAATAAATTTTACTTATCAACACCTTTGTAATTAGTTGTGAAAATTGAAATTTGTTTAAGTCGAGCGAGAATAATTGTGTTTGCGGTTTTTTTAATAGCCGGCTGATTGTCGCAAAATTTTTCATGTTTTTTTTTTTATTGTCTCATTATGCGAATCACGGAATAATTGAAATTTTGGTTCAATCAACAATTATTCAATCGTATCTTTAATCGAACGAATGCTCTTCAATAATTTTAATAATTTCAATAATTCTAATGACTTATGACCGCAAAGATATTTGAAATTGTTCTGTAAGTTCAATGAAACCTTTACTCGCGATCATTGCACTTGACCCCCAACGAAAATTTCGTATCGCCCTTTTTTTCTTATAGCGTTACCTCCGTGCACTATAAAAATGTTATTAAGAAATATTGAAAAACGAAAAATTTTTTACTTTTTAAGTGACAAAGTCATTTCTTACGTGAGTTTTTTTCCCTACGCGCTTAATATTTTAAAACAATACACCCTTCACTCATATTTTCAGATGTTTCAAGAATTTTCAGTAATTCTTCTTTTCCGAAAATAATTAACGGTTTTGAGCGTGGCAAACCGTTATTTAAAGTTGCTGGGGGTCATTTTGTTTACCGAATCGTAACCAAGGGTTAAACTACATTCGTCCCGAATTCATTCTCAAATATATACGCCAAGCTTTTGTTAGTATATTAGAGCGAGCGAATGTCGAAAAAACTTGATGAAATATATTATCGCGGTAGACGATGGCCATTTACGATCGCTTTAATTCCCTTTCGTTCGAGGCTACGATCGGCAATCTTGCCTACGGTACAACTCGATTCGAACTCGATACGACAAATGAAAGGCGTTCCAATGAATATTTGTCCACCAATGTGTGTCGTGGAGAATCGGAGAAACGCTTGGCTCTCACCGTGACTGGACACCGGAGATTGCGCGTCTTCGAGCTCCGGTAATCTCTCACGAGCATAATCGAATATACTCGTCAATATGAAACATAAATAAATACCAACATAAATTCGATTGAAATAACTCGCGAACGTGTCACTAGCGGTTTGTCATACCTCTTCTATTTTCACATGATAACAAAAAAACTTGGTCGTCGGTAATTAGCGGAAAATTTTCAAACGTACGGAGAGTTAGAATTTATAACTCGACGAAAAGACCATATTTTTTTCTTCTTTTTCGAATGATTTATTTCGATGTCGCGGAAAATGACAAATATTTCGTAGCTCGATGAATCGAACGGCGTTTTAAACCTCGATGCAAAGAAAAATGTTGCATTTCATTTATTTTAGAATCCTACATCGATCTATCGTTTCTATTTAGAGAAATATACATCTTTATCGCCCTTCGCAAAATATCGTTGAAACACACCCGGCGCTCGCTCTACTCTTGTTCAAGTAAAAAAAGTAAAAAGAGAAAAAAAAAAAGAAAAAATCCCGACGAATCTGCCGTGCGTGAATTATAGAGCCGACACTCCTACCAAGTATCAAACGTCTTCCTATACGTGTCCAAGATATATAACCGTCCGGCATACTTCCGGTTTTCTAACGTCAGGCACCCGTTACCGCCTTTACTCGCGCAAACGACAGAGCCCTCTAATAACTAGGAAGTGAGCGTCCGAACCGGGTCTTATATATACACGATTTATTCTTCTTTCGCCACGATAACTATTCGTTCGAGTTACGCTAAATAGTACACAATGTGCGTTATAATACGG
This sequence comes from Oxytorus armatus, assembly GCA_958009045.1. Lineage (NCBI taxonomy): Eukaryota > Metazoa > Arthropoda > Insecta > Hymenoptera > Ichneumonidae > Oxytorus > Oxytorus armatus. Next base: position 48,460 of record OY253746.1, on the reverse strand, counting down.
TATTTTCTACATTTTTTTTCCTTTTTCCCACTATCCAAGGATGTTTAGCGTATATAGATTCATCGAACGATAAGTATGAATTAAAATGAAAAGGAGCAAGTTCTTTCCCGAGACTTTGCCTTAAAACTTGACGTTTTACGGTATTCAAAAATTCCTACATTTTTTTTAGAAATAGTAGCGAGCGAAGAATCTATACCGTAATTATTCCTTCTCCAATCCCTTGAAATTTCAATTTCCTTTTAATCGCGTCGTCTCACTTCGAATCGGAATGAAGCCGATTTTTTAACTTTTTATATAAAATAAAAATGACAATAAAAAGATGTTGTACTCGGTGATATTGATGAATTTAGGTCAATTTTTTAAATATCACAATCTACCTTTCAAAAATTCACATTATACTTGCAAACAAAAAATATCAACCTCTAATTACATTTTAAACGCGCTGAATTTTTCCTTTCAACCACCTTTTACATTTAAAGAAAATAAAAAAAATTAATTATTCAGTTTCGCACAAACTTTTTGTCCGTCACTGAAAATCTCATCTCGGGTCTCTCTCTCTCTTTCTATACTATATGCCGTGTATATATATATACTGTATCGATGCGCGACTGTGAAGCTCAAGGCAATTATCGTAGCGAAACTTGAACGTTGCCGCGGTATATATTCGCCCTGGAGTGAGTGTCGGTGTCTGATACGAGCGGGGTTTCGGATCCCTCGGGGATTCTCAGAGACTCCAAGAGTCGTCCCCGTTTACTATATCCCTCGAGCTGACTCGTCTCTCTCTCTCTAGCTGTTAATTACCACAGTCCTCCTCACCGCTATTCTCGATCACCGTATATAACTTATATACATATATGTATGGAAGAGAGGCTTCCTTAAAGCTCTCCGTATCGTCAGCGTGAGGGAACTCTTCTCGCAATCCCGATTGTGCACCACCGGCCTCAATCTACCGTCTCTCTTCTCTGGCTACCGACGAATTTTCAATTTACGGCTCAATTCACCATTGAATTGACCGAGAATTTTTTTTCAATTCCAACAACCGGTTTTAAGTATACTACTGTACGAAAATTGAAAATTTTTTTCAATATTATCAACGGGTGCACAAATATTATTTCTACGTTGTAATCAATTCACCTTATAAAGGCATAACATTTTCAATATCAATATTACAATCTTTTGCAACAATATAAACGATGGTTAAAAAATATTTCACGAAAACACAGTTTCCCATAATATATGTTTCTCTACGGTATTTTATCGATATCCTTTTGGGCATATTCCCGTAGAACCGCTGTTAATCTACATTATTATAACAGAGCCATTATCATTATAAAGCTCCTCTATGATAATATATCGAAAATTCACAAACTTCTCTCTGTATCCATTGAATCTAACGTTCGAACTAAACTGGATCGACTAAATATTCACCGGGAGTTTTCATCATTGATCCGTTGAACGCGGCAAGTTGGTTGTAACTCAACTCGAATAACAAATCCAGGGAAGCTCCTACTTTCAAATATAATAGACACAAATAATTTGCCTTCTTCGTTCGAAATTCGCCGTGTATCACACAAATATATAGCAAAGTGTATTAAACGTCTCGCACAATCAGCGAGTTTCAGAGTGAATCCTCGTGGGAATCCCCAGAGGGTTTTGCGAATCGTACCGGGATTGAACGCTCGGAAATGGAATAATATCCAATAATCTGGCGGTGAGAGAGGAACGAGGAGGGTGGAATGGATCGGCCCGGTTGAGGTCTCCGGGATAAAAAGGGACTGCGTTATCGGGACATCACAGCGACCGTCGCACGAGCCATTTCTGACTCGCTTTCGCGTCAACGAGTCTCTCTCTCTCTCTCTCTCTCTTCGTATTCGCTTCAACCCCGTCCCGCCCAACGAAATTAATTATTGATTTCGGATACGGGCATTGAAAAGCCTCTCTCGTAATCGAAAGCGAACCGGCCCGTCACCTCCGTCCCGTTTCAAATCCACGTTATGTACACCTCGCACGCCGCTCTTGATACTCGTTCACGTTCGATTCACGTTGAATTTTTATTTTCCATTTCAATATCTGTTATTTTTACTCTTCCATACCGAGGACTATTGAAAAAACGCCCACGACCGTTATCCTCGGTCGCGGACAGGACAGTCGTCTGTTTTTTTGTTTTTGTTCTTGTTCCATTCGTCACTGAACTAAATTGAAGGCGGTATATTCGAAGAAATATCTCATTTATTTGGTATTGAAAAAAAAAAAAATAAAAATAAGAGTCAACGTTACATGGGAATAGTTGGATTACATGGAAGCACATAGAATGGTACTGATGTAAAAAAAAAAACAAAAACTAGTTTCGGAAAGATCCGCGTTTTCGTTAGCCACTCTCCACGGACGTAGAAGCCTGTGGTACCGGCGCCGAACTTTTCGAACTATTACGCGAAGGTTCTTCTTTCCACGATGGCAGATCTTCTATCATCTGGTTCGAATAATTTTTCGAAACGGATGAAAAACAAACGAAAAATTGGTTAACGAGGACATTTTTTGAGAATCGAAAGAAAAAACACACCAACTACCACCATCGAATCCACGAGAATTCTCTTAATCTGGCACGTTAAATTCCTAAGGGAAAACAAATTTTAGGTTTGATAAAAAACTTTGGATAGGATTCTTAATCGTTTGTGGGTAAACTTTTGATTTGCAAAGTAGAAAAAAATATGACGAAAAAGTATAGTTTAAAAAAATAGCGTCGCAAATTCGCGAGAATTCTGGAAATTCGAAAAATTTCTCCTGCGAACGGGATAATATGGAAAATTGAATGAAGGACGCGGATAGGATATTTTACTGATTGATGGGTAAACTTCGAATTGGTGCAAACGAAACGAAACAATATTCATTTGAAAAAAAACGGTAAATACATGATTATTTAGTAATTTCATGACTCATCTCCCTCTCGGACAGATTTATTTTTGATAATGTTTTTTTATTCTTTTTTTTGTTTTCCTTATAAATCGATAATCGCGTGAATTTATTTATTTTTTCTAAGCAATATCTTTAATCACCTCCTGCAACTCTTCCTTGGTGAACATGTGAAACATAGCACCCGGTGTCATCGTCATCACTTCGATGTTCGTGTCGTTCAATTTTTCCTCCATTACCTGCTTTAGAATGGTGAGAGCCGATTTTGTCGCTTCTTTCAGAGTGATAGACTGTGAGTAAAAGAAAAGAAAAAAAACGTTTCATACGTAAATTACAATTGAAACGATTGAGAATTATCAAGAAAGACTATCGGAACAAACGATAAAATGAAAGAAACGATGAAAATTCGTTCGCCCCGGATCGTCTTGCCTTGTGATAAATTTCCTGCAACGATTGCTGAGCTCCCTCGCTTCCGGAGCCGATGGCCTTGGCGTCGAATTGTACAAAAGTACCGGAAGGATCCATATGAAACAGTTGCGGCCCTTTCTCGTCTATACCGGCGAACAAAATGGCAACTCCGAACGGCCTTGACATGGCACTGCCGTCGTCGTCGCTGTCGCCAAACTGTATGGCCAAATTTGATACAGCCTGTGTGGCGGACTCGACCGTCATTTTTTCGTTGTAAATGAACCAATGATTCTGACACTCGGCCCGAGCTCTGTCGATCATTGTTCTCGAATCGGCCATCAAGCCGGAAGACGCGCATCCAATGTGCTTGTCAACCTCGAATATCTTCTCGACGGTAGTGGGTTCCATCAGAGAAGACGTTATTCTCTTTTCTGACGCCAGTAAAACACCTTCGGACGTTGATATACCGATTACCGTTGAGCCGAGTTTTATCGCCTCGATCGCGTATTCAACCTGAAAGAGACGTCCCTCGGGCGAAAAAGTATTGACGCCTCTGTCGTACTCGGAACGTGTCAAAAACATCTGAAATTGATTTAACATAACGTTAGAGAAACATTTAGCGATAAGTCGCTCGACTTCTTTTGCCACGGGGAATGATCATTTTTCCTATTTATATCAAAATCCGTAATCGTCACTTTTATTTATCATCCGTGACGATCCCTTTACCGATAACACGCCGTCGCCAATCGGGCGGCATTAACCTTTTCAAGCCAGCAAAGTGAAATATCAACTGTAACTATCGGTTGAAAATTTCTTATTTCAATATGAGAATCTAAGATTTTTTCATATTTCATTTATCGAACGGATAGCTTTATCCGAATTTGGGACTGAAACGAAAATGTTGAGGTTAGAATTTTACTGGAACGATTGCAAGCTTAAAATGTTTGAGTTCTCAATCACAAGTGACGTTAATTGAATCATAAATCGTCCCTTTATGCAAGAATTTCGTTCCAATGGTATAATTGATTCGGAAAGGTTCGATAACGGTACGCGAAATGCGTATAACCGAGAATGACATTGCAAAACATCGACGATCATTTTACGAAACTTACGATATCTTTGGGTCTTTTAAAGGATTAAGCGTATTGATTTTAAAGAGCAAATAATTCTTACCTCGGCAGTTTCGTTCTATTTTGAACGATAATAAAATTTCAATAAACCCAACGTCGACTCGTCAGAATCACCAGTCACCGCACGAAGAGATTCACGGAGATTGTCCAAGTAAATAGGAACGGAGTATAGTCTACAGAGGCTCGCGTGCGTTCCCGTATTTCCCCTCGTTCCGCTATACTCGAATCCCCTATTTGTGCGCTCCTGCGTTGCCATAAAAACGTTCCTTCATAATAGTTTGTTATTTCACCGCAAGATGTCCTCGCGAACTCCTTTATAGAACCGAGATCCCTAGAATATCAGAAGTCGGGATAATACGCCCGTCGAGTTTCAACTCTTGAAACCCCTGGGGCTGAATTCCGTACTCGTCTACCGACAACTATCGGTGTCGTTAGCGAGCGATAGCCTATGGGAGTCATAGCAACTGTCGCTCGCTAAAGACACCGATAGTTGTCGGTAGACAAGTACGGAATCCAGCCCCTGGGCAAACCACGCTCTTGTATTCCTGGGGCTGAATTCCGTACTCGTCTACCGACAACTATTCGTGTCGTTAGCGAGCGACAGCCAATTGCAAGGATGATTCCAGCGGAATCGCGCGACTCCCATAGGCTATCGCTCGCTAACGACACCGATAGTTGTCGGTAGACGAGTACGGAATCCAGGCCCTGGGGCTGAATTCCGTACTTGTCTACCGACAACTATCGGTACAAAAGTACGGAATCTCAGCAGTGGTCTGAAAATTCCTCCGTTCAAAGCGATCCCCTTAACGAACTCGTTTTCAATTTCTGTAGCAACGACCAGAGGCGTTCCGATTTTATTACGAACTTACGAATGCCAGCAGACATAACCTGAAAACCCTTCGCTACTGCTATCCTTCCGTATTATGTTTATTTGGTGTAGATCACGGTCTATCAGTGATTGGTATATTAAAAATGTGACAACAGCGTGTGGTATCACGTTACAAAACTGGTGGTAAAAGAGAGAAAAAAGTGCCAAAAGGCATTGATACGTGGAAAAAATCTATTCCAGCCATTGTAAAATTACAAGAGACGGATCGCGTATGTGAACAGTATTTTAATGATGCGCACATACTTCGGGAATGGGTCAAGCTCGACGCGAATGGCCAAGTAATTACGTGTAATTAAAAAAATGTAACGCACGGTACGAAGACACGGAGGGGCCGACAACCTCGCGGTTACTCGCGTTAGGCCTTGGCGCGGAGAGAGTGTAGAAATATGAACGGGACGGCAAGTGCTGCTCCCAGGATCGGTGGTGATCGCTACGGGTACCGTAACGTCTCGAGAATCCATGTAGCTACACACTCCGTACTCGCGCGGGCCCCCAAGAGAAAATTGGTCGGGCCTTGGACATCGTGGGGCAGCAGGAGGGGATAGAAACTTGTGTGTAAACGTAGTAGTAGGAAGCTAAGAGATTCGAAATTACTAATTGCAGAACTACGGAGGTGCGTGCATGGTAGGTGAGAGACAGAGAGAGAGAGAAAGAGAGAGAGAGAGAGAGAGAGAGAGAGAGAGAGAGAGAGAGAGAGAGAGCGCTGGAAAGGTATCTCATTGAAATCCTGGAGCTGGTACCGTAGCACGCGGGGCGGGCCGTGGAACGAGCCTTTCAACTCGGGCGTCATACGCAACCTCCTTTCGTATATCCCCGTGCGATGGGTCGATCGCTCGGTGGCATTCAGTGGCATTCCGAATTCTCATCGACGGTACAGTCAGGTACAGTCTCTCGCCATCTCTCGCTCTCTCCGTCAAGGTGTGGTTCGCGACGCGACATCCTTTCCGCTCGACCGTCATCCGTGTATAGAGTATCGCTCGTCGAACGAGTATACATATCGATCAACGGGTTATTACATTTAACCTTTTGAAATAAAAGCGAATTTGTTAAATAAATCGGCGGTCATCGCTATTGTGGGTAAGCACCAGTAACGTAAAAGGTTGCGGCGAGTGATATCCGACGATATTTTTATTAAATCGTTCGCATTGTCCCCCGTCCATTGGAATCTCTATTCTTACAGCCTGGAACCACCGAGTATCGAATTCTTCGATCGATCGTGTAACAAGTACGGATATAACACGCTGCTCAACCAAATCCTCGCTCGCACTACCGCTACACCGTCCGTTAATCATGGTCCACAACGGTGGTGAGTTTTCATTAATTTTATTATATATACATAATACTAGAGTCCGCAAACGTTTTTCCGCTAGACGCGTTACTTTGCATTCAACGAAACAAAACGTGTTTTAAAGCCGTGTGGAAAAAACTCGTGGCGTTTAAAATAAATGGGTCAAGGTTTTGGTGCTGTTGTACTTTCTAGTTTTTTGTCGTTTTTTTCTTAATCGAAAGATTTTTCAGAAAAATCTAATTGTAATCCGTTTAAAAGAAGCGGATTTTAAGCGGTCCAAAGGAACCGGTGACATTTTTATTATCCGCTGATTCGCAATATATTGAATATCTTCGGTAAATACATCGAGTCACGGTGTTTCATCGTGTATCAATATTAATCGAGAATCGTTGACGAGTCTGCAAACAGGATTTCTCGCGGATTCTAAGTCATATTTGGCACGAATAGAGCGTATATATAAATATTCGGAAAATAAAAGAATAAAATGTATTAGGTCGAGTCAGAACTGGTCGGATATGGTCATATTTTCCAAGCCCCCCCCCCCCCCCCCCCCCCGCGCTGCCACGCCGACGAGGTCAATTGTAACCTTCGTGGCTAGAATATATACGGTGATCGGGTACAGAGAGCGCGTACCCGTCAACATTTGATTCGTTGAGTCATTCGGTGGCCTTGCCGCGCGATGCTGATATACGATGGAAGAAAAAAAAAATCTCCGATCGTAGTGGTTGCGGTCAACGAGCGTTCCCGTGCGGCGCCCGGAAGCAAAAACATACGACACATCGACGAGTGTATGAAATAAAAAAGCAAATATACACGTATATTTCGACCGTTTTGATGTTTTATTTTTAGCAAGATGCTTCGCTGGTTTTGCAATTTATATCCGAGAACCATACCGGGCTCGTGTACAATTGTACAAACTCCTGAAATCCGGTGGTAATTTCCGATCGCGCGGATGCATCCCACAGAGACAATGCCGGGTCGCGCGCGCGCACCGTTTATTCCGTGTATACGTAGACGCGACCGTTGAAAAAATAAATAACAAGAATGAAAGAAAGGGAGAGCGATTGTTTTATCGGTTGTACATATGGTTTCTGCACTATCGGTGCGGTATATACGGTGTAATGACCGAGGTGATTGGGTATACAATGAAAAGACACCCGATACTCCGATTTTACTGTATATCGCTGTAAAAGAAAATGTCAACCGCTGCGTTTGGTCGTACAGCTGGAGAGAAAAAAAATTCTTTCGGTCCGTATGAATTTTCAAGTAGAAACGAACGAATCCACGGTATTTCGTTATAATATCGTTGTGTTCGGTAATACCATTGACTCTTCGATCAATCCGAGTAGCGCGATAAAGCAATGATCGATGTAACAAACGCGGTGAGAAAAAAGTGACAATTATAGAGAGAAAATATATATCTAATTTTGTTTTTCCGTTATAAATTTCAGGTGATTCGCTGGGCGTAAAGGGGATGGCGTTGATGCTAAGCTTTGCGTGCTCGATGATGAACTATGCCGGTGGATTGCCGCAAGGTGCTCCGACAAGCGCGTGTTCGAATCTCGTTCCTCGTCATACCGGTGGTTCGATACAGAGCTCGTATCCGCCGTACCAGGTGTTATCGGCGGCCGGTCGGGGCAGAATTCGTTTGACGCTGGGCAGTCCTCAGGGTCTCCCGTACGAGGGCTTTCTCATCCTAGCTCGTGACGCTCGGACCGGCGAGTACGTCGGTGAATTTGCCAATCTGCCGGAAGCGACCAAGCACTTGGAATGTACACCGGGAATAAAGGTAACTGGTACGACGCGTAATCGGGTATAAAGAGTGAACGAAGCTCGTTAGTATGAAGAATAAACAATATTTTGTTTTACCGGAAAAAAAAGAACGCTGTGACTCACACCAACTCCGGAAAGAAGCAGAATATCGAGCTTGAGTGGGAAGTGCCGACCGATTACGAGGGGACCGTCATATTCAAGCAAGTATAATAAATATAAATAATTATATATCGAGTCCCGCACGGTTCGCCGTACACTTGAGAAAAAGCGTGTAAACATTTTGTCATCCTTCTACCACGCCTGCCCTTAAAATTGTACCGTTCTAAGGTAAAATTTCACCTAAAAATTTTATCGTTGATTATTAATTACGACGAGAACGCGTTAAATTGCAAAAATTGAACTTGTTTCTCCTTTTTACTCCTTTTTTCTCCTTTTTTCTCCTTGTATATACAACAGGTACGACGGAACAAAAGGAAAAAATGAATTTTGTTTTCTTATTGCTTCGTAGCTCAACTTTCGTTCAGGATTACGAGACCTATTGGGTCGGCGTAGAATCCCCAAGAATAAGCATTCTCGAAGGATCCATCGACGTAATGACGACGACGACGTCGTTCGTTCCTGAGAATGATGGTTCCGCGTTTCCGAGTCGAACGACACCGTCCTACCAGGATCAACGACGGATCGTCGATGCGATAACATCGGTCAATACTATATATTTATATATTTATATATTCATATATTCATATATTATTAGACGCAAGGGCGAGAATTCTCAGTATCGCCCATGTTCGACGGTGTTGTCCTTTTTTTTCAGACAGAGTCCGGTAAAGACGATTCCTTTTACGAGGGCTGCGGTAGAACGAAAAATTGCTTCGGATCGAGCCTCGGTTGCGTCGGGACGAAAAACTGTATCGCGGCGGTCTCCGTTCTCGTCCGCGGGGATGAATATATATTTGAGCTTGTATGTCGAGGCGCCAAGTGGGTCGCCGTTGGTCTCTCCAAAGATACCAAGATGGCGAGTATATCATTTTGTTCGTTACTACGCGCGAGCGAGATGTTTATAAATCCGACAAGCACGATTGTTTCGATAACAGGGTGACGATAACGTCGTGGAATGTACGAACGAGGGTGGAATCGTTGGTCTGTACATGTCCCGGAACGAAGGAAAGCGTAATACGCGACATCCGACGGTGAGCACGATACAATACCGTCTTACGTTCCAATTACCGCTCTATTATTAACGCCATTGTGGTTGATGTTGTTGTTGTTGTTGTTGTTGTTCGCGCATCAGCCGGAGGGAGCCATCAGGATGCTCGAGAGTTCGATTCGCGATGACGTTATGAAATGTAAATTTATGAGGATGAAAGAGACGCGAGTCGAGAACCGTACCTATGATCTCGCGAGAGAGCCTTATAACCTATTATTGGCCGCAGGTTCGCGACTCGAAGGTGAGTAATCGTTGAGGCAACGAGAAACGTCGCGTCGGGCCCTTCGTTAATTCTATATACGCGACTTTATTCCGTGTATAGCGCGAGGAATCGGATATCACGATGTCGTGCGGACGGCATCCGATCGAGCGAAGCCTCTCGCCGACGTCGGTGAATACGCTCCTGCGAGCGATCTACTTGTCCGGCTTCACGGTGCTCTCATGCTCGCATCGTGGATCGGTACCGGCTCCGTTGGCATTCTCCTCGCGAGATATTACAAGCGGACCTGGGTCAATTCTCAGCTCTGTGGCAAGGATCAGTGGTTCGCCGTGAGTCGTTGTAACTATTCAAAATCTTTGCTATTTCGAAATATATATATATTAGGGCGATTTTTTTTCAACTATTTTTTTCTTCTCAGTCCTCACCTGAAATTTTGTTGGATATGTCGAAAAACAAATTCCCTGAAAGTTACAGCCCTTAATATTAATTCCAAGTACTTTCTCTTAGCGTGAACAAATTTTCCATCTAAAACACACGTAAATCAAATTTTTTTTTTTTTTTTTTTTTTTTTTTTCAAAATTCTATAACTCAGCCGCATTTTATGCTATTATATTGTTCTTGGTTTCGATTTACTCGGATTAAAACAATCTAGGAAAGTGCCTATTGCGGCGAAGGTGTAAATTGTACTGGTGAGTTGGTACGGGTCACCGAAGTTGATTTTTACCCAAAATTCTCGTTTTTTTGCTGGTATCTCCGAAACAATTAACTTTACGAAAAAAATATGAACGAAAATTTTGTTGGAAATTTAATTTCCTACAAAAAAGGTCGTATCGAACCAATTGCTTAGATTAATATTTCTTGAGATATTGAACTTTAATTTATGAGTAGTATAACATTTTTACGACAACATAAACCGTAAAAATTGTATACTACTCGTAAGTTAAAGTTGGGTCGATAGGACCTTTTTTTTGTAAGAAATTAAATTTCCAACAAATTTTTCATTTACATTTTTTTTCGTAAAGTTAATTGTTTCGGAGATAACAGAAAAAAAAACGAGAATTTTGGGTAAAAATCAACTTCAGTGAGCCGTACTAACCCACCGGTACAATTTACACTTTCGCCGCAATAGGCACTTATCTAGATTGTTTTATTCTGAGTAAATCGAAACCAAGCACAATATGATAGCATAAAATGCGGCTGAGTTATAGAAATTTGAAAAATAAAAAAATTCGATTATCTGTATTTTAGATGGAAAATCTTTTCACGCCTAGGGAAAGTACTTGGAATTAATATTAAGGGTTGTAACTTTCAGGGAATTTGTCTTTCGACATATCCAACAAAATTTCAAACGGGGACTGAGAAAAAAAAAATCGCCCTAATATATATATATATATATATATATCTGACGCAGTGGCACAGGTTATTCATGATCGTTACTTGGTCAATGACCGTCGCTTCGTTCGTCGTGATATTCGTTGAAATTGGCGAATGGAGCTCGGAAACGATTCACGCGTCCATCGGCTTGGCGGCAACTATTTTATGCTTCGTTCAACCATTTATGGCTGCCATAAGACCTCATCCCGGTACACCAAAAAGGACACTTTTCAACTGGGTTCATTGGTTCGTCGGCAATGCAGCTCATATTTGCGCCAGTGGGTATTGTCCTTGGGCCCGCCCGACTCTCTTTAAACTATTTATTAAGTAACGATGACTCAACGCCGAATCTCGACATTTTTCCAGTCGTCGCGATCTTCTTCGCCGTCAGAATGAGCAAGGCCAATCTGCCCGATTGGTTCGACTGGATTCTCGTTGGATACGTCGTATTCCACGTACTCACTCATCTGATCCTTACGGTAATTGCGCGATACGGACGACGCCTCGACGGCCGAAGACAGTCTTTTAACGTTTTTTTTTTAATTCTCGTTTCACACACGTACCTGCGTTTCAGTTTTCCGGTTGCGTTTCCGACAGGCAGGATAACCTCAGAATTAATGCATTCCCCATGAAAGATATTCACGCTCGAGGTACCGTGGCTCATCCGGACGCGAGGCGAGATTCACCGGTAATTCGATCGATTATTTACCATATTCGTTCGTTATTTATCTAAATAAACATATAAATATATATATAAACGTACGTGAATTTACGAAAAAACAAAATTTTTAATCCGACAGCACACGAGGCTCAGGCGGAGCATCTTTGGAATTTACACGTTCGTCATTGCGATATTTTCCATCGTTCTTATCGTCGTAACGGTATTGGCACCCATCGAAAATACCTGGACGAATTTAACCGACGGCATCGCCAATTATTGAGCGTTCGAACACGGAAGTCGGTGCGAAACGTCGAGTCGGTATCGATAAAATTTTTAACTTTTGCTCTTGTAAAATAAGCGCCGCAACAGCGCACGAGTCTTTTCAACGACCAAACAGCTACGGGTACGGTACAATATTGGTACTGTTGGAAATTTCGTTCCTCCCAGGATCTCGATTTTTTTTTAGTTACCACCGTTACTCGGTGAACGGGTCTACGTTGCGGTATTATTCATGCACGACGTCGCGCTAAAATCAAGTACACAATATATATATATTTACAGGCGTTACGCTGAATGACGCAAATTTGATGGCGTCAAAACGTCACGAAGTATATATATATATTATTCAGTTCAACAGTATTAAAATAATAATAATACATATTTTTATCACAATTATTAATAAAAAAAAAAAACACAAATGATTCTTATCGAACCGTTGATCGTTGAACGCGACGAAAACCTCTGCTTTCCTACTCGGATGTCACGATACACGTGCTCCCGACGGTTTCGTCGGGCATAAAAAAATATATTTATGTATATACTAGGGGGGCTTCGCCCCCTGTGCGCTTCACGAACCCCCTCCCCAACTCTTGTCCACGGCGGCGATATATTTATATAATATAGATATATATATATATATATATATATATATATATATATAGATGTGTATAGCGATGTGGCAGTCGATCGGTACTTGGAAAGTCGACGCTCGGGCATCCGCGAGCAGCAAACTTTCGCCCCGATACAAAACCAGATGTACCATAGTCGGTGTATATACGTACTAAACAACGTTACGATATACGGCATCCGAGTAACAGTGGTCATATTCCTAACGTTATCGTTTGTCTCTGGTTACGCGACTGATACGCGTATTCTGGCTATAAATTCATAACGCCTTAAGATAATCGGGCGCTAATGATGAAATTTTCGCTCGTTCTCCCGCGTACGAGCGAGGGAGAATTGGGCGGCTCGGGGAGCTGTGGCGCCACCGTCGTGCTACCTTTTCAGTTCGATCGGAGACACCGGCCGGCTTCGACCTCTCTGTTCTCGGCGCAAAGGCTCTCGCCTCGCGGTCTCTCACCCTCGCCTCGGTGTTTGGATACAAAGTGTTTTTTTTCTCATTAGCAATTATTTCAAACGGCCTTAACCAACGTTCATCGTCCACCTCCGCGCGGTGTTAACGTCATTATTATGGACACGGGTGTATAAAGAAAATTCGAGATTTTCTAATTCCGAGACTTTTCCATAGTCCACGCGCAACTCCCTCTCGTCGCGTCGTTACCCACGCAGCGATACCATGCCATGGCCAGGCTCGAAAGGTTTAAATGCCCTTTGGAAATGGTCATCGATCGCGGCGGCGGCGGGAGCGACTCTTTGAAGCCAGCACGGACGAGCAACGGAAGCGATTAACCGCGTACCACCTTGCCCGCTCGTGCACGCGTTCCATTTTGTGCAATTGCTATATATTTACATATGTTTATATATATATATATATATATATATATATATATATATATATATATATATAGCTAGTGCGAAGGGTAATTTCATAATATTTCATCCGTCCACAAACGAGAAAATTGCAACAATTGTCACGAATATCAGGGGTAAATAACGATAATACTTGTTTTGCGCGATACCGAAAAATGTTGAGCATCGCATTACGGTACAAGAGATTATATTAACGGATGTGACATCTTCGGTATCGTACGCCGATATATAATACTTAATATACACATATATATGAGTAACGGGGTGCTGACAAGAGTGAGATTGCTGGAAAAGTCGAGTGTCTCGTGTCTCGTCGCGCTGTGTATACCTCTGGGGTATTTGTGCGAGGATACACGTATGTTATTATCGGGAAAATGGCTGGACAAGGCTGGTTTATCGTCGTGACTTTCGTATATGTCGGAGCTCTCGGAGCTTTCTCGCAAAATCTCATTGAGCAACGAACGATTTTCGAGGCTGCTTTCCAGGGTGAGTATATACATATACTATATTCTTCCTCGTTGGTCAACCGAGCCGGTGGTTACCGCCTGATTATGCAAATAAATAACATATTCGAATAATAATGTAGAATAATCTTTTAGGAAAAAACAGAGCGATCCGTGTCGTCGCTTATTATTTGTTATTCTTTACCGCGGAATCGCGTATTATTTTTATGTACATCCGAAAAATGTGTATTCCATTATCGATCGCGACGTTTTTTCCCGTACGGAACGTTAATTCAACAAGTGCAACGCGTTTAACGTACCAGGGTTTTTCTTTTCCTCGAAAAGTGTGCCGAGCATAATACATCAGTAAATCGCTCTCGTCCCATCTTTGAATACGCGAGCATATATGCGCTCGATTACCATAGTATAGTACGAGGGAGTGTAAATGGAGAAAAAGTTGAAAAGAACAAGAATCGGAAGAAGGTGTATATATATATATGTATGCATGTCCCCTTGTATATATACACAGACGCAACATACTCGGTCTCACACCGTCACTAACGCCCGCTTTGTGTGCGGCCACTCGCGCGGCCGCGCTACGGGATGAATCGATATTGCGAGACACGAGAACGGGAATCCGCGCGAGACTCTGCCTTCTTCCCGCACCTCGCCTATATCCCGCCACCGTGACTCTACGTATGCGTTATTATTTTCGTATTACATACGATATACGGCATCGACGCAACAATCGAAGCGCGCGCGCCAGGCAACGTACATATTATCTTTTTCTTTCACTCTTATCCGTCAACCATGACCGATTGTTTTCGATCGATGACCGCGCCTGTGCCGTGTGTCATCGCGCGTATCTTCTCCGCGCGGTAAACACTCGTCTCTTTTTTTTTTCTCCACATACACAAATATTAAACAGCACCGCGCGCGTAATATTTGTCCGTTGTTATTTTCTACGGGGAATTTAAACCGCACGGAGAATGAGGTTATTAAAAGACGAGATACCTTTGTCAATGGCGGTATAGCGTATTTTGTTTATTCTTATTTTTCGAAAGGATAACAAAAGCTGCTACAGAGTAGGAGGGGATAGCGACGAGTCTTCGCAGCCCCGTATGAGTACCGCGTGTACTCGGTGTTTCATCACTCTTTTTAGCTAGACCGTATCGCCTTCGCCGTGGTCACGGGTAATGCCGCGGAAGACTCGTGCCGATAAAGACGGTTTTTTAAATTTTTACCGAGTTTCACTCGTATTTCCGTACTTCCGTAGTTCGGAAACTCGGAAAAACTGCCTCCCACTCGACGGTAATCCGTCCCAGTTGGTTCCGGTTGGTCCCGGTACCGACCGATACCCAAACCGGACAATACCGCTTAGCGCGAGAGATCGCCGAATCCGCGCACCGACCACGCGTTCACCGCTGTTGGTTCTTATTTATATAATTGTTTGACTCGCGTTTTGCAGGAAAATGCGGCCACGGTTCCCCGTGTCAACAGCTCTGTTACGATCTCCACGATGGGATGTACGAGTGTGATTGCACGAACGGCTATGTACTGCACAAAAATGGATACAGCTGTGTCGGTAAGAAATATACGTACGGTGTAGAGAATAATAAGTTATTATTGGCGGTTTGAGCAGCGACATGAAATAATCTTTGTTACCTCAATTAGACATTTTTTTTTACGAGTCCGGTAAATATTTTATTTGCCGCTTAAATCGATGTTGGATTTCTAGGAAAGAAATCTTATTGAAAAGTGTATCTCAAGTATCTTTTGACATATTTCAATGTCACGTCGTAAAGTTATTTCGGGCAAGTTTGTCCTGTATCATATTTCGTTTCGTGGCGACCGCACGACGGCCGACAACGAGTAACGTAAGCGATGGAAGGAAGAAAGAGAGTTTTAGTCGTAAGAGATTTTCTTCGGTCAGTCTTTGAGTCGACGACCAAGGCTCAGGAACGAGATGTATCTTCGAAAGTGTGATGAAAGAAAGAAGTAAAGTTTAAGTCAATTCACCGCGCGTTTTACATTTATTTATCCATCGATTAATCGATACGAGCGATAAAAGAAAACGTGTCGTTACCGTTACAGAGCTCAATTCCACCGGAACGTCCAATGAACCTGGAGAATTTGTCAACGATATCGAGAATGACGAACTTGATACGGAAGCGGAGAACGAGGAGGACGCGGTCGAGGATATATTGTACGCGAGAGGCGCTTCGTTCAGCGTACATCTCGATCCGATAACGGATAATTCGAGCGGGGTCGCGATTACCGAAACGAATCGAGTACCGATTTCCACGAGACCGCTCCAAGAGATCGCCCACGATGCTCGGGTAAACGTATCTTACGTATTAAGGAATTGGTAGCTGAATTTTTTCTATATATATTTCCTCTTTTCCAGATTACGACGAGTCCCGAAGGAAAGGACGGTGCCGATCCGGCGGAGAGCGCGGCAAATACCGAATCGATCTGTTTACTCGATTGTGGTCCCGCCGGCAATTGTTATCTCCAACGGACGAGCAAGAGCGGAGACGGTACCGAAGCGATGATCGCCGAACGAGACGAAGCATCGTCCGACTCCGGTCATCGGGATTTTAGAGAACGCTGTCAATGTCCTTTGGGAAAAAGCGGCGATCGATGCGAACTCGGTACGATTATATTTCGTTCTATTTTATCTCATTTTTATAAAAATATATATTATCGTGCTTTTACTCGGCGATACAACGACTCGTTAGCCGCACGCCGGGTTCTCGATAATACTCGCTAACGTTCGAGTATCGCACGGGTACCGACGAAAGGGTTTCCGTTGTCGGGACTCAACGGCGATTCAATTGCCTTCACAGAGGTCGACGTGGAGTCACCGCGATTTTCCGGAGCGGGCTGGCTCGCCTTTCCGGCTCTTCGGGACGCTTACAAGCGCGTACAATTGGATCTCGAATTTCGTCCAGAGGCTTGGGACGGTATTCTCCTTCTCGCAGGTGAACGGGACGATCTCCAGGGTGATTTTATGGCCCTCATTTTGCATCGTGGCTTCATAGAATTCAGGTACGACGCGCTCTTCCCGTATCACCTTTCGTTATTCGCGCTCGACTCACCTTGATCGTTCGACGATCGCGTAGATTCGATTGCGGCAGCGGGGTCGGCGTTGTCAGAAGTACCGAGACGGTCGGACTGAACAATTGGAACACCGTGAGCGTTTATAGACATCGGTGGGACGCTTGGATTCGGTTGAACAAGGAGAAGCGGGTACCGGGCCGTTCGAAGGTGCGGAAAAAAATTTTTATCTCGAAACTCGATAAACGCGTTAAGCTCGTTTCGTTCGTAATCGCAGGGCTTATTCTCGAGGATCACCTTTCGCGAGCCACTCTTCGTCGGAGGGCCTGGAAATACGACCGGGCTGGAGAGACTTCCGGTGACGACGGGTTTTCGAGGTTGCGTCAGACACCTCGAAGCCAACGAGCATCGCTATCGGTTTCCCCTCGGGCCGCGTCAGGGCGACGCCGTTAATGGATTTGACGTCGGTGAGTCTCGTATTCCGGAATTTATTATTACATCCTTCACCAACTAGCGTTCTTTCGTCGTTTCGTTCTTTCGTTGTATCGTTCATTCGTTGTTTCGTTGACCCGAAATACGATCGAGCCATCGTTCCGTAATTACGTCCTATCAACTATAGTATATTGTTTGTCGTCCGCTCTTCAGAGGAGTGTACAGCGGACAGATGTAGCAAGGTGCCGTGTTCGCACGGAGGAAAGTGTCTCGCCACCGGAGGTGATACGGCCGTTTGCCTCTGTCCTCTCGGTTACACGGGTGATTTGTGCGAAACGAGGGTCGATCTTCGGGTTAGTTGTCAAATGGAAGAAAAACATTTACGTTATTTACGTACGTAATGATGCTCGATTATTTGAGAAACGTGATTGCCGCGTACAAACAGGTCCCGTCTTTCAACGGTTCTTCGTATCTCCGTTATCCCGGACTCGCCGATACTTCACTCTCGTGGCTGGAACTCTCGGTTGTATTGAAACCAACGGCTCCCGATGGTGTCGTCTTGTACAACGGTCATCGGAGTGACGCGACCGGCGATTTTATCGCTCTCTATCTTTCCGCCGGACACGTACAATTTACCTTTGACCTCGGCACTGGACCGGCGACCTTGCGGTAAGATAGAAACAAATATTTCGTCGGATTAAGAGCGCATCGATAAAGAACGAAATATTGATGATAGAAGCGAATCACCGGTGCGACTCGGCGAGTGGCTGGAAGTTCGAGTCTCGCGGACGGGAAGGTTGGCGTCTCTCGAAGTGGAGAACGATCGACCTCGGGAGGTTCTCGCACCAGGGGCGTTTACTCAATTGTCGCTTCCCCTCAATCTTTATCTCGGAGGGGCACCGTCCTCGGACATGTACACCCCAAAGATCAGAACAACAGCGAGTTTCGTTGGTTGCATACAGACGGTCCTTCTGAATCATCGCGAGGTACGCCAATATGTGTACGTAAGCGTAACGGGAATTGGTATCTCGAGAATAGAAATTATCGTTATCGTTATCGCGCAGGTGGGTATATTGGCCGAGGCACTCGGTGGAGCGAACGTTGGAAATTGCGGCCACGCTTGCGAGGCACGACCCTGCGGCGATGCGGAATGTCGTCCGTTGCGCGAGCGTTTCACGTGCCGCTGTCACCCCGGCGTGCCACATCCGTGTCCGGCTCCTCGCGCGCCGTTGTCACCCCTCTTCTCCGTCGTCGACCGATCGAACGTGTCGTCATTAACGATTACGAATCCTCGCGGTCGGATTTCAATGTATCGGAAGAAACGAGACGCCCCAAGTTTCACCGGTCGCGAGAGTTATCTTCGTTACAACGACGCCGATACGATGAAGAGGTTCGTTGTCGTTGATGTCGCTGATCGAGCGTCCATTGATCCTTCATTTTTTCTTTTTATTCCAGGATAATAAGTTATCGGGTCGACATAAACATGAGATTTCGAACGAGCAGCGATACGGGACTGTTACTGTGGAGCGGAAGGCATCCCGATCCCCCGGAGGAAAGGGGAACGAACGATGATTTTCTCGCTCTCGGATTGAACGAGGGCTACGTTACTCTCGCTTATAATCTTGGCTCCGGCGAGGCAATTCTACGGTACAACGTGACGAGGCTGAACGACGACTTGTGGCACCGGGTCAGAGCGGTCAGGTGAGTTATATATTATTTATTCCGTGTGTGTCTCGTTGATAATAATAGGGCGCGCTTCTCCGTTATTCGCAGAAACGAACAGTGGTCGTCTCTGGTCGTTGACAGTGGAACGGGTGTATCGGCATCGTCACCCGGTCAGTTGAGACAACTCAATACGGATACGGGATTGTACGTTGGTAAGTTGTCTTTCTCTCGAGTATTATCTATTATTTATTTCGACTTACCGACGCGCGGTCGGTGCGCGGCTTTGGCGATCTCCCACGTTGGTCGGTACTGGGACGGGTGACCGCTTAGCCGCGTACCGACTCGCACGCCGACTACCGAGCGGGAGGCAGTTTTTCTCTATTTCCGATGGTAATGCAACCGAATCTCACTCAAAAAGCCGTCCGTATCGACACAGGTTCTCCGCAGTTTCCCCGTGTCAATGGCAAACGCGATAGCGTAGCTGAGACGTCTGCGGACGCAATGGAAGTTGGGTTCGCGTAGCGAAGTGCGGCC
Source organism: Oxytorus armatus (assembly GCA_958009045.1). Classification (NCBI taxonomy): domain Eukaryota; kingdom Metazoa; phylum Arthropoda; class Insecta; order Hymenoptera; family Ichneumonidae; genus Oxytorus; species Oxytorus armatus. The sequence goes on along the minus strand of OY253746.1, from coordinate 28,696 downwards.
AGGGAGTGATGAGAGGGGAAATGGAAAAAAAAATAGAATTGGGAATGGTCATTTCGTTAAAATCCGAAAGGATATACGTTGGAACACGCGATAAAAAATTTTTAAATATTTATTTCGACGTTGACGATCGATCACCGGCTCTGTTGCAGGCGGTGCACCCGATATTATGAGAACAACGGGAGGGCGATATACGAGGGGCATAGTCGGTTGTATAAGTGATCTTGTCCTGGACTCGGACTTTTCGGTCGCCCTATCGTTGCCAGAACAATCGACCAATACTCGCTCGTGCATACCTTGAGGATCGCGGAATAACATCCGTCGGTAAGATTGTAAAATACTCGTTTACTCGTGAAAAAATCTCGGTGGTACGCGTTGCATATCCGTCGTTGAAAACGACTATCCACTCGATCTAGTCAGCTTGTAAATACTACACCGCATAGTTTAATATCGTAGTATACTACGTATATAATGAAATACGTATAATGGTACATACCTTCCGGCGTGGTGGCCGCGTCGTAGCTCCGCTAAATCGGATTAAATTTCAAATAACAAGTCCGTGGAAAACGAAAAATGGTGAGCCCTCAGCGTCAATTTGCAACGAAGCTTCGACCGGCCGGACGATCACGCGCTCAACACGATTTTTTCTTTCTTTTTTAAATATAAATTATAAGGTAGTTTTCCACCACGTTTTTATCACTGACCGTTGTATACGGATGCAAAGTGCATGTTTGGGGCGTTGCAACGATTGTTCATTTTTTAAATGACAATCCAAACTGGTACATCATCGTTCTCTCTTTGTCTCTATCTATTGATCGGCGTTATTTACTTATTTATTTATTTATTTATTTATTTATTTATTTATTTATTTGTTTATTTATTTATTTATTTATTTATTTATTTATTTATTTGTTTATTTATTTATTTATTTATTTATTTATTTATTTATTTATTTATTTATTTATTTATTTCGTTGGTGAGCGTAGCTCGCAGTTGGACCAAAGCAAACATAAAAACATTAATTTTCTACGTATGTTGTATGAAAGGTCAACTTTTTAACATTCAACATTCGCGCAAGACTATTTTCCCGTATACTTATACTACTTATATGCGTATGTCGCAAACGCGAAATGCGTACACTAGTAGCAAAAGATAATCAACGTAAGAATTTAATCAGTGAAACAACCGCCGCCCGTTGTTACGCGTTCATCTTGTGTATATTTACACGATAATAATAATAATAATAAAAATAATAATAACAGTAATAATACCGCGTTCATGCTTGTGGAAGTAATAGGCGTGGTATTATTAATTTTATTACTTATCGTCATCAACACACCCGTCCGCCACGCGCGTATTCGTAGCTCGATTTTCACTTTTGTGCTCTTTCGCTTTTTAGCGCACCCAACGTTAGAACAAAAAGTAATATCGGAAAAAACTATCAGCTATGACCGATGATATTTTGTCCAAAATTGACATATCTAAAAAAGGAACAAAATCATTAATGAGCGCGAAGGAATATAGTTAATTCAACGAGTAACGAAGCAATCTCGGTGATGGTCAATGTTTAAAAGCTTTATTTTCTGGAAATTACCCTAGGAGAATTGTGTATGTATAAACTTGAGATTTGTCGATGCGAATGTTACTGTACTATTATACAATAATATAAAAGTAGGTCGTGTGTAACTGTACGAGGAATAAGAGTATATCTTTTTTTTGTAGAGCAATAAATGATGAAAAGATGCGTATATATACTAACGTGCGTGTTCTTATATGGACGTGATATTCAATATACAAAATAAATGAAATCCCTTTTGAAATATGATATCTCACGAGAGATTAAGACTCGGAGAAGCACTGCGTAACAAAGAGCTAATGAGACAAGGGGATGAACGAAATAAATCTCAAAGAGATGAATAAAATGAACGAATGATATATGATGATACATTATACTATTTCTATTATGTCTGTCTGCAAAGTCTATTAGAAGAGTCTATATCAATATAACTAATAAGTATTACTATATTCTATATCGCATATCCACAACTAGACCCAATACGTCCATCCTGCGCGTCTCATCAAATGCATATGCATCGTTTACGATATAAGTATATTACAATGTATATATATTGGGGCGATTTTTTTTCGACTATTTTTTTCTCAGTCTCCACCTGAAATTTAGTTGGATATGTCGAAAAACAAATTCCCTGACAGTTACAGTCCTTAATATTAATTCTAAGCACTTTCCCTTAGCGTGAAAAGATCTTCCATCTAAAATACACGTAAATCGATTCTTTATTTTATTTTTTCAAATTGTATAACTCAACCGCATTTTATGCTATTATATTGTTCTTGGTTTCGATTTACTCGGAATAAAACAATCTAGAAAAGTGCCTATTGAGGCGAAAGTGTAAGTTGTACTGATGAGTTGGTACGGGTCACTGAAGTTGAATTTTACACATAATTCTCGTTTTTTTGTTGTTATCTCCGAAACAATTAACTTTACGAAAAAAATGTAAATGAAAAATTTGTTTGAAATTTAATTTCCTACAAAAAAGCAACCAATTGCTTAGATTGATATTTCTTGAGGTATTGAACTTAAACTTATGAGTAGTATACAACTTTTACGGTTTATGTTATCGGTTTATATTAGTAAAAATCAACTTCAGTGACCCGTACCAACTCACCAGTACAATTTACACTTTCGCCGCAATAGGCACTTTTCTAGATTGTTTTATTCCGAGTAAATCGAAACCAAGAACAATATAATAGCATAAAATGCGGCTGAGTTATAGAATTTTGAAAAAAAAAATTCCAATTTACGTGTATTTTAGGTTAAAAATCTTTTCACGCTAAGGGAAAGTACTTAGAATTAATATTAAGGGCTATAACTTTCAAGGAATTTGTTTTTCGACATATCCAACAAAATTTCAGGTGGCGACTGAGCAAACAAAAATAGTCGAAAAAAAAATCGCCCTAACATATGTATATATATATATATACATTATATATATTGTACGAGTGCGCATGTCGAGTGTGCCGGTTTTGTACACGTTCGTTTGTGTGGGTGTGTGTATGTGTTATACCATGTATATGATGATGATATATAAATTGTATACGTTTACTTATAGTGCGCGACATTTCATCCTCCGCATGAAAAGACTCGCCATGATTGAGAAACCCCATCATTCATATATTTCCATATAATATTATTATTGCAATACGCATTGCACAGATGTAGCTTTTATTATTGTATCGATTCATGCGCGTGTATCTGATCTTCGCTAAGAAAAGAACAAATCCTTGAATGCCTTTCTTCTATTGCCCATGCCGCGCGCGCGTGTGTCTGTGTCTGTGTGTGTGTGTGTGTGTGTGTGTGTGTGTGTGTGTGTGTGTGTGTGTGTGTGTGTGTGTGTGTGTGTGTGTGTGTGTGTGTGTGTGTGTGTGTGTGTGGATCGCCGCCGTGTACAAGAGTGAGGAGAGCGAGCGGGATCGAGTATGCTCGGTGAGGGGAACGAGCGGTGGGGGTTGGCGCGCGAAGCGCGCAGGGGGGCGGAGCCCCCCTAGTATATATATATATATATATATATATATATATATATATATATATATATATATATATATATATACACACACATCGTCATCAAGTTGCTCGCGAGCATTCTTTGGCATCGATCGTAATGAACCATTCCGCCGTTATAATTTGGTTTTCGTATTACGATCGATGATGACAAAAGACTTCTCTGTTTAAGAATTACTGCTCTCTGTGTTTTGCGTAGCGTAATCTTAGCAGCATCAGCACAGGGAACGGGGACGCGTTGTTTATTGAACGAATTATACAATATATATTAATTATATTTGAAATACAATGGGCGAATGTGGCTCTTTTGTCGTCGTGGTAATTATTATTATTATTATTATATTTATTTTTATTATACCACCGAATCATTTAATCATCGCCTTCTGGGGGCGTGTATATGTATTGTACACGCGTAGCGGAATATATATCCCCCTCACTCAGCCGACCTACCCCTTTCGCAGTTCCACGCCACATTCGCGACAATATATTTCTCTATATTATATAAATATTTCGCCGCCGCCGTGTACAAGAGTTGCGAGAGCGAGCGGAATGGAGTCGGCTGGGGGGGGTAGCGTAAATAAAAACAAAATCAGAAAGGATCGTTCTTTGCTCCGTTAACGCGCATTAGAGTATGTACTACAAACGTAGTAAAGATACTAATAAATATATAAATATAGTTGGTGTGTCGAATAAGTTACCAAGTATATATATATATGCGTAAAAAAGTCGCACAGTACGGAACGTGAAAAATTATCAGTTTTATATGGATAGCACAGTACTCTGTCTCTCGTGTATGCGAGGTCTGTTCAAAAAGTATCGCGAATTTTGAATTTCCGCGGGCTACGTATATTCGATTTTCGATTTTTTTGTGGCGTTAGGTTGGTACTTACGTCCCTCACTTATGCTGAAAAAATCGGCCATTCTGAATGTTCAGTTAATTGTTGACAGCTGTTTTGGTTAGACGTGTTTTGGCTTGTCTTCGATTTTTGCCTATTCCAAAAATTGGATCAAAGAATCTGTATCAAATTTTGTGTGGAAGCTACCTTGGACCAAAGCAACGTTTATCGGTGGTACAAAATGTTCTCAGAGGGCCGAGAAAATACTAATAACGAAATGCGTTCCGTACGCCCGAGCACATCAACAACGGACGAAAACATTGACGAAGTGAAGAAAATAATATTGGCCAATCGTCGAATACCGTTAGAGAAGTTGCTGAGGAACTAAACATATCGATTGGCTCGTGCTATTCGATTTTTATCAATGATTTGGGCATGAGACGGGTCGCCGCGAAATTCGTGCCAAAATTGCTCAATTTCGAACAAAAACAGTGTCGCGTTAACATTGCTAAAGAGCTGTTGGACTCGGTTCGCGACGACTCAAATTTGCTCCAGAGGGTTATAACCGGTGATGAATCATGGGTTTATGGTTATGACGTGGAAACCAAAGCTCGATCATCGCAATGGAAGCTGCTTTTTGGAATAGGCAAAAATCGAAGACAAGCCAAAACACGTCTAACCAAAACAGCTGTCAACAATTAACTAAACATTCAAAATGGCCGATTTTTTCAGCATGAGTCAGGGACACGAGTACCAACCTAACGCCACAAAAAAAAAATCGAAAATCGAATATACGCAGCCCGTGGAAATTCAAAATTCGCGATACTTTTTGAACAGACCTCGTATACATATACCGGCGACGCGGTTTCACCATTTTCGCTGCCTAGGAATATTACGTAACGCAACCCATAGTCCTCGGTCTCCCGGAAATATCGGACAATAATGGTTCGTTGCCGCAACCATGCACGCGCACACACTCGATTAATTATTTACTTTTTGCGACCTCGTCAGTCGGGAATCGTTTTTCTGCTTTCCTTCTATTATGTATCAATATTTCGCCGCCGCCGCCGTCGCCGTGTACAAAAGTTGGGGGGGGGGGGGGGGGGGGCAATGGAACGGGGGGGTTGGCGAAGCCCCCCTAGTGTGTGTATGTGTGTATATATATATATATATATATATTAGGGCGATTTTTTTTTTCGACTATTTTTTTCCTCAGTCCCCACCTGGAATTTTGTTGGATATGTCGAAAAACAAATTCCCTGAAAGTTACAGCCCTTAATATTAATTCTAAGTACTTTCCCTTAGCGTGAAAATATTTTTCATCTAAAATACACGTAAATCGAATTTTATTTTTTTTTCAAAATTCTATAACTCAGCAGCACTTTATGCTATTATATTGTTCATGGTTTTGATTTAATCAGAATAAAACAATCTAGAAAAATGCCTATTGCGGCGAAAGTGTAAATTGTACTGGTGAGTTGGTACGGGTCACTGAAGTTGATTTTTACCCAAAATTCTCGTTTTTTTGCTGTTATCTCCGAAACAATTAACTTTACGAAAAAAATGTAAATAAAACATTTGTTGGAAATTTAATTTCCTACAAAAAAGGTCCTATTGGCTCAGTTGCTCAGATTAATATTTCTTGAGATATTGAACTTTATTTTTTAATATTTTTTTTATTATTTAATATTTCATATTTTATAAATTTTATACTACTCATAAGTTAAAGTTCAATATCTCAAGAAATATTAATCTAAGCAATTGGGTCGATAGGACATTTTTTGTAGGAAATTAAATTTCCAACAAATTTTTTCATCTACATTTTTTTCGTAAAGTTAATTATTTCGGAGATAACAGTAAAAAAACGAGAATTTTGGGTAAAAATCAACTTTAGTGACCCGTACCAACTCACCAGCACAATTAACACTTTCGCTGCAATAGTGCACTTTTCTAGATTGTTTTATTCCGAGTAAATCGAAACCAAGAACAATATGATAGCATAAAATGCGGCTGAGTTATAGAATTAAAAAAATAAAAAAAATCGATTTACGTGTATTTTAGATGGAAAATCGTTTCACGCTAAGGGAAAGTACTTAGAATTAATATTAAGGGCTGTAACTTTCAGGGAATTTGTTTTTCGACATATCCCACAAAATTTCAGGTGGGGACTGAGGAAAAAAAATCGCCCTAACATGTATATATATATATATATATATATATATTTGCCAAGCTTTTGTACAGCATTTTCAGAAGACTTTTGTGGCATACCGTACAAAAGGGGGCAGGTTGGTTGGCGAAAGGAGTAGTAGTTTACTTGGCTAATTTATGAAATGATTTTTTCTCACTTTTTATTAGATGATAGAAAATGATTTTCGATGTCGTAAGTTTTTTGTCTCTAGATTGGACACATTTGCTGATTACTTGTCGTCCATATTTAAGTTTTTAATGGACATACACTATACATGGAAACATACCGCGCGAATATGTGTGTATACTTAGCCTGGAATAGCTACACACACACACGTGTCCACGTGCAGTGACACATTGACGACAACGGAGTGAAATTGTCCTCTCGTTTCGTTTATTCCAGTAGTTTCATCAAAGGTCGCACATGTATTCCGATACGTGGTTCAGCTCAAAGGGCATTCACGCTTGTCAAATTGACAAAGTGTCTTCCGTACATTTATGTTCCTTATACGACGTAAGACCGTCGTATTTACGACGCTGTATAAGAAAGTCGTAGAATGATGCTTGTACAGTTGTCGCTTTTGTAAATACGTGATATGGTCGACGTCATTCGAAATTTTTCGTCGCTTCAGTTTCTTTCCTCTTTGGATAACGAATTGCGTCGCACTAACGCTCAAGGACTTTCGCATCCGTCTACGAACTTATTTTGTGTTTTAATAAAAATGCTATGAATATATTCCAACGTACTTCCAGCGATTAATTGAACTTGAAGGATAGTTTAAGGGGAGAGGCTCAACATTTTGAAGTCGTAAGTTTTTTGTTTCTAGATTGGACACATTTTCTGATTACTTGGCGTCCATTTTTAACTTTTTAAGTTTTTAATGGAGATAAATATATACTCCGCATATCTCGTGCCCGTCATTGCAGCTGACGATGCGATGTGCCATTCACGCTTACACGCGACGTCAACGATTACAAAAAATGCTTAGGATCGGTTAACCCTCTCGTGATATACGCGATTTCCTAGACTACACACACACATACGGAGTATACAATAAAATCAGTACAATAATACTTATTATTATTATTATTATGATAATTTATGGATTTGTGGATGCGCAAGCCCGCGAGGGACGAGAAACGCGGGTTGTCGCGACGAAGCGTTTAATATATTTTAATATTTTAATTATACGCGCTACTTGAATACACAAGGGCGGTATCAAAGATTATTCGTGAGTGGTAAGCGGTGGGCCGTGAATCATCATCGAACCACGAGTTAATTGGCATCTCGCATCGTATTTTCAACGAATGTATATACTATACTACGTAATATATATCGTTTGTCGTATCGGCAGAGATGATGCAAGGATTTTGATCGGACGGTCAAGAGTCCTTTTCCCAAATGCGTATGAAATGAAAGACGCAACGCGGGACCGCGTGCAATAATCGAGGGGAAATACAAAATACAAAATGACCACGCAATAAAAAAGTAATACGAGCGCAAGCGGGTAAGGTGAGAGCCCACGGCGAACGGCGGGGTAGTCAATAATAGTGGTTACGGTTGCGCGGGAGGAAGGAGATGGTAAACACCATATAGTCCCGGAACGAGAATACTGGGAGCTCAGTGACTCGTGGTACGTTCTACTCGTTTCAATTCAATACTCATCCATACGCTATATCATTGCTGAAATACTCTCGCGTTGAAATCACTTTGCTCATCGACTACATATTCGTATATATATAGCAATCGCCTCTCTAAATTGGCCGAGTGAAAGGTATAACGCGTAGTGACAAAATAATATTTCGCCTTTCGAATTCATTTGTTCGCTCGAAATACACGTGAGAAGCGCGCGGAAGAGGACATTATCATCATCCCGCGGCGGCTTGTCTCCGTGCGCTATTCGGCATACGTCATTCGTTCCGCGTCTCTCTCCCTGTTGATTTTTTTTTTAACTACATCTCAGCAATTTCATCGCGACGAAGATGAAAAGTAATAATACAATGGCCGAAAACGATACGACGAACGAACCACCGAGCGAGATAGAATCGTTTTACAAAGGAAAAACAATATTTATAACGGGAGCATCCGGTCTCATGGGTAAGGTTCTCGTTGAAAAGCTCCTCTATACCTGCAGCGATCTCGAGAGGATTTACATATTACTGAGGCCAAAACGCGGTCGTACGCCGGATAATCGCATAGACGACATGTTCAAGTTACCGGTAAGCTCGGTATTCTTTGTTGTTGTTATTCTTATTATTATTATTTATCACGGTCTCGACAGCTGTTCAACCGGATAAGAAAGGAAAAGCCAGCGGTAATGAAAAAATTGATCGCCATTGCCGGTGACGTGAGCCTCGATAATTTGGCTATTGCCGAAGAAGAACGGGAACATCTCGTCGGAAAAGTCAACGTTGTTTTTCACTGCGCGGCGACGCTCAGGCTCGAGTCCAAACTCAAGGACGCCATTCAGACAAACACGGTAACTTTTTTTTCTCCATCGATCGCCATAATTACGTAATATAGATCGCGTCGTACGATGTATATATATTTAGTAACGTATATCCGTAACGCGTACAAAGATTGGAACGGCTTCGATGCTTCAACTGGCGAAAAGTATGAAGAATCTCGAGGTTTTTGTGCATCTTAGCACGGCTTTTTGTCACGTTGATCAGGAGGAACTCGGAGAGCGCGTTTACGACTCACCGGACGATCCTCGGGACGTGATGAGATTGGTGAAATGGTTGGACGGGAGCGCGATCGATCTCGTAACACCGAGGTACGTACACTCCGGTACACCGGGGGGACCAACAATATTTAACCGCGCGCGTATGATACAATACCTTTATACGTATATACGTGTGTAACAGGTTGATGGAACCTCATCCGAACACGTACACGTACTCAAAGAGACTCGCCGAGACCCTCGTCGCGAACGAATATCCAAATTTGCCGTGCGTCATTGCGAGACCGTCGATCGGTATTAATATTTTTATTTTCTATTTCAATTTATCGGCTCTCCCTCTCTTTTCGATTCTCTCGGTTCTCCCTCCGCTCTTGATCGATTAAAGTTCCGTGAAATATTCGTCAGTTATTCCGGCTTGGCGAGAGCCACTCGCCGGTTGGGTCGACAATCTAAACGGACCCGTGGGTCTCATCGTCGCTGCCGGCAAAGGCGTTCTACGATCTATGCACTGCAACCCCAATTATCACGCCGAAATTATGCCCGTTGATTTGGCGATAAATGCGCTCATAGCCATTGCTCGAAAGATCGGAACCACGAACGCACGGTCAGGATATACCATAAACGCGTATATTATACGCATCAGCGAGTATTATTTACGCACGTACGTACGGAGGATGAAGAAATGGTGAAAAAAATAATGAACAATACTGTACAGGACGAAGGCCATACCGGTTTACAATGTAACGCAGGGCGGGCTTTTGCCGATAACATGGGGCCAAGTATTGGAAATGGGGAAAAAAGTGGCCCGCGAATATCCGTTCGAGGGTGCGATCTGGTATCCCGATGGCGAAGTCAGAGCTAATAAATTCATTCACCGGCTCTTTGTCTTCTTTTTCCACATTTTACCAGCCTATCTCATCGATTTTCTCATGCTCGTCCTTGGTCAAAAGCGATTGTAAGTATACGTACGAAATATAGTGAACGCGTTACAAGAGCGTGGTAGAAAAAACAACGAAAAAGACGATCTTGAGACGACTCGCTGGCGAGGGGGTTGCTTCTTTTTTCATAAAAAGTATTTTCATAAAAAATAATTCCCATCGGAGGCTGTCGCTCGTGCGATTATTTTTAACCCTTTGCACCGCAATGTCCCCTCTCACGGGACAATTATTAATCGATTCATAATGGTTCGGAGTGCAAAGGGTTAGTCGATTATAAAATTTTAAGAGTTTAAAAAATTCCAACTATGAAATATTCGGTTCAAAATTGAGCCGTGTCGTCCCGCTGTTGACCGAGCGCTCGTTTACTCGACGCGGGAAAATACCTGCCGCGATGTAATATTGGATTTTTTCACCGTCGCGAGCGTGAAAAAAAGCGAAAATTCATTCTACGTATCGAGAGAAAACCGTACCGAGTAGCATCGGTAATAGCGCGATTGGACTTGGGAGAACCTGATATGGTCGCGTGTATTGGTAAAAAAAAAAAACAAAATACTCGACCGGGCGATATATCGAATAGTATCTCGCGCGACTATTTTCATGGGTCAAACGGATAGGAGGTCTCGATTGACACCGGTATAGGAGAAATGTTCGCTATTGGATTTTTGCATTTATTTAAATGTTATCATCAAACGAGTCGGTTTTGACAATCATCCGACTCGTCTCCGCTGTTCCGAAATCTATTACTTTGATCGTGAAAGAAACGAGTATCTCGATCAACGGTCAAACGGGCGAAGAATTAGTGAAAAATTAGGCCCTCCCTGACAAGTATTTTGTCTTTTGTGAAAACGAACGATACCCGAACTGGTTGTCTCAAAATCGTTTTTTTAGCAACCCTAGCGCGGCACATACCGTACAAATAGTCGTTGCGTATCGATCAACATTTTACAAGTCTATCATTCCGATGACAGTATGGTGCGGGTACAAAAACGAATATCGGATGGGCTCGAGGTTTTGCAGTATTTTACGACTCGGGAATGGATATTTCACAACACAAATTTGTTGAGTCTTTCGAGCGAAATGAGCACGGTGGACAGGCGACTCTTTCCATTTGATGTTCTTCGGATCGATATAGTCGATTATCTCAAGGACCTGATTCTCGGTGCCCGGCAGTATTGCATGAAGGAAAAATTGGAAACATTGCCGAGGGCTCGACTTCACCATAGGCTGTACGTTTTTCTTTTTTTTCCTCATTACCATCGTCTCCCACGCGCGGCACAAGTATTATTATTATTATTATACCGTTAATCGTTCATTTCGCAGACTCTACGTCCTACATCTCACGGCCGTCTACTCGTTCTACTTTGGTACGCTCTGTCTCGTCTACCGACACTTTCGGACCGCCCTCTTTTGTTTGGATCTAGTCAGCGACGGGATTAAGAAATTGCCGATCGTTGGAACTCGACTCGATATGGCTCATTTGTAGAATAATAGGCCAAACTCGATGATACTACATGTTTCTTTCGTACGTAACGAAAATGTAGTGTACTTTTATAACATAACGTATACGGATGTACGTCTTATTGGGAGCATCATGACTATCAGCGACGAATCACTGGATTATATATATCGTTACGGATCTTTGTTGGCTTTGATTGTCGTTTGTCACCCGTCCGGCACGGGAGCGACGAACGTCTGACCATTGCGAGGATGGAAAAAACGTACGGTTTTGGTATTATTATTATTATCTGGGTTTTGGTAGGCGTTGCCGTCGGGCGTAGCGAGCTGCGGTTTTAAAATTAATATTATCGCACGTCCTTTTGGTAAATTCAACGAATAATAATAACATTGATTTATTCGTGGGAGAAAGAACAAACCCACTGGCTCAATAACTTTACACTAGCAACTTTGTTTTCGATTAAATTAAACTTGCAATTTTTCTTTAAATGTTTTAGCTTAATTTTTTTTCGAGTTCCCCTCGGTCGCGCTTCGAGTAGTCCTCCCGTTCGGGATTGCCGTGCGCAATTATCTCAAGGTGGGTTCGGCCATCGCGTGTCCCAGAGGCACGAGACGTCCGCTGGCTACCGTGAGAATTACGGTGCCAGCAAAACGCTGGACGGTGTGACTCCGAACGGCCATTGGCCGTACGCCCCGAAGCGCACGAACAGCAAAAATCATCGATAACGTTATCATTTACTCGACGAGTCGCGTCATAAAGACGGATCCACCGACGGTCGTTGTTGAACCGTTGGACAGGCCCAAGGCGGTGGCTGTGTCGGCTGATCAATGATACGCGTATCATACACGTATATATTTGTTTTACTCGTTGCGTTAAATATCGATGATTGATAATTGTGCGCAGGGAAAATCAGAATATATCGGACGAACGACGGCGCGAGTCAAACTCGCGTCGGAACCGTACGAACCAGCGGAATTTTCTCTGTCGTAGGAACGATACGGAATAACGAGAGGTTCGGAGTCCCGTATCGCCGATACTGGGTACAACGGTCAACCGTTGTAACTAGTATTGGCGACGATCGAATCGCCCGAGTACGCCGTTGCCGCACCGTGTGAACGGAGCCAATGTTCCCCGAGCCCCAGTTGTACGAAGAACGATTGTCGTCGAACGAGATCGGACATCGTCGTTCAATGCCCGATATTTCTGGCTACATCCGCCCGCCGTAAGCTATTTCTAGCGAAGCTCGTCGAAGGGTGGTAGCCGTTGTACGTCGGAAAATAAAAAGAACACGCGAAACTGACCGTAATAAGCTCCGGATACCGTTACAATTGTTCCATGGAGTTCTATAAAGATAGAAAAAATTTAATAACAGGACCCTCCGACGACTCTGTTACAGGGAAAAGTTGAGGCGAAAATACTTCTACTAACGAGGGAAGATGCCGTATCCAATCCCACTGATTACGGTAGAAGCGAGTCGGATCTTCCGGACAAGTCCGGCCAAGGAATATTATTTTACATTAAGATTGTCGTACCAATTTGCACGTTGTTCATTTTGTCCGTTTCAGCCGTCCGGACGTCTCGTTTGTCCGGCCGGTGAATCCGATCGAGTCCCTGCGGTATGTAACGCGGCGCAATACGAATTCGCGTATAGGGGGAAAATAGCGTACGAGCTACGCTATATTCTTGTCTAGTCTTGTGCGCTTATTTCCCCTCTGTACGCGAATCATATATATATACGCGGTTCAACAAAACAATTAATATACATTGTCGAGAGGTATACAATTTTATTCTCTCCTCTGCAACGTGCTTCTTAATATTATATTTTTATTTGAATCCTCGTCGATGACGGTGGTAGTACATCGAACCGAGAAGATACGGCGCACTCACCGCCGTTGTCCCTCGTCATCATTTCGAATAGTTGGCATTTATGTAATGAAAGAGAAATACGAGAAAAAAGAGAGTCACCCCGAGGATATTGGAGAAGACGGCTAATTGTACATCGGTGATCATCTGGGAAGTAAAGAACCATTATCCAATTGTTCCTATATGCATCCGTAAGAATTATTTACCTATATGTGAATTATTTGACATACCTTTATCGTTGTGTAGCGATAGTACGCACGAATGTTCTCGTCGATGCGTGAGATCCGAGATTGAGGTTATATGACGGTTATGCCCGTTCGCAGCGTTTCCTCCAAAGGACTTTATTAAACGACTCTTAATAATTTTTTCGTTGGTTTGGAAATAGTCCGAACTGAGTTTAAACTATGACTAACGTTGGAAGAATCGGGCGTTAGACGCTACTAGGTGCTAGTAGGCAAGAGACAGCAAGAGCGCAGATTGTATTCAATTGTATTTACGTACAATTCGTTCCGGGATGTCGCGTTGGCTTAAGTTTTTTTAGCTTTGATGTAACGGATGGCCATTTTACCGGCTTACCACTGGATAGCAGCATCTATCGAGACGTTGTAGCGGTCTCGCCCGCTCCTCCGACCGCAGTCGGTAACCAACGCGCCAACAATCAGGGAATAGTCAATCAGCGCCAGCCACGAAAACAGTCGCTGGTTCCGAAAGTCGATGCGACTTTCCGAACGCTACAGCTGCGGAGTCTATGACTGTTCACGAGAACATTGACGCGCGCTTTTTCTAGAGAATTCTTACGTCCTTCTGACTCGACGTCACGCTTACTTCTGACAACGATATAAAACCTTGTAAAACATTTTCTTCGACAACTGTGATATTAATAAAGTTACGTTTAACTGTACTACCTTCGGCGAGTGTTTATTCCACCGGCGAAATTGAGCAAAAGACTACAACGTACGACGAGTGTCTACACCACATTCGTCTAGGGTAAAACAGAACGCTATCGTTATCTACAGGCGCGAGAATTGAAGATAAATTAAAATGTAGATTAAAATATAGAACCGCTCCTATCCAACGCATACTGTACAGTTAATATCAATGTGAAAAAAGCGAACCACCAAACCGGTTACGGATACTTGATTATGGATGCTTGGTTCGCCGGCGAGAAAAGTTGCCAAATCCTCGAATGGGTGACGGCAGGTAATCCCATCAAATAGAGAATTTCCTTCGTTCGGCTATGTAAGCTTTGATCAATGCTCGTCCTCGTTAGGAACCAAAACACGCCGATAGACGATGTATTATTACGAATAATAGAGAAAAAGAACAAGTATTTTATTTAATATATTAGATTTCAAAGTATATTTTTTGCTTTTACCCGTTGAGCCTGTTTCATGAAATCCATGATATTCTCTTTCGGGGCATCTGAACTTTGACGGCCCTTTCTCGTCCCTCAGTCTCGCCAAGCGAACGGAATAGAACAAAGCTGGCTATTCTCCTGGCGTAACTGGCTCTTCCTTCGGGAGTTTCGATATTATAGAGCGCATACAAGGCCATATGTCTTCAAAAGGAAATCCTAAAGTAATTCTAAGCAAAAAAACAATCATGGACCATCAATCGCTGCTATCGCCGTTAACGTAATAATTCACTCAAAGTTACTCAAAAAAAAATTATAGCAGATGAGGACATGGAGTGTTTTTTTTGTCTTATCCTTGCATATTACAATTCCTGATATCGTAATTTTTTAAATATACGCAGGTAGCCAATTACAGCGAAAAGAAAATTGGTAAACAAATAATAAAACGCGAATTTGCGGCTAGGCCTATGTGTATCTTAGATAACGATTTATCTCGATGAAACTGGATGCGACGTCACAAAAATTTTCGAGATTTTGTCTTTCGAGACATTGACTGTATCCCAAAAATAATTATCGTGCGGTCAACTTCCCGCGGTCATATGACCGGGTCTCATAAAATCAGTGAAACGTACCTGATACGTTTTTTACGTATTTTTTTGAGAAACGACGAACCCACAAACGTTCCACTTAGTTCATTTGGGACCTACAACCGATTATACATCCATGAGGCCTCCAGGAAAGCTCAGTGCGATCTGAATAAAAATTTTCCAGTCAAGTCCACACCATATGTTATTTTTTATTTCCTGCAAAAACTATAAACCATCAAACGTTTTTATTCAACTAACAAACACCTACAAACGACCAACGTTTGAAGCAAAAAAAACTATCAAAAAATCAAAAACGCCCGGCCAGTATACAGGGTCTCTCCCCTGACGTGTCTTTGCCCCGCCGTTTTTGTTTTGAGAGAGCATGTAAAACGCCGATCGATGGTAACACTGTAACCAACGTTGCTCGTAAGTGGTATTGAAATTTGGGGAAAAGGACCAATTTTACCAGATTGGTTTTGTCAATTTCAACTTCTCTCAAAGTTTACCCTCTTTCCGAATAGTTAATTCATCTTTGCAAAGAGTTTTCTCCAAATAATGATTTTCACATCGCGTTCGAAACAACTTTTTATCGTTACGACGACAAAAATTCATTCGAATAGCTCGACAGTTCGAAAAATGCAAGAATTATGCTCTTAAGTGGCATTTTCGGAAATTATCTAAATAAATTGTTCAGCATTTTTTCAGTATCCGAAGAGTAAAGTTTGTTTCTTTATATAGATTTTCAAAAATAGCCGAAAATTGTCGTGGTAATAATTTGAAAAACTTTCCCATGGTCTATTAGGATTGGTACAGTCACGTAACCAATAATTGATGAAATTCGGTAACGTCAAGGTCGACCAACCGTTCGAGCTGCCACGGAACGCCCCGTATACGTAGCTTCGCACGACTGACGTAGTGCGCAGCACTGACAAGCGTGTTTGCCGGACGCAACTCTCGAACGTTGGCCTGTACTTTACGTTGTTGCGACGAAAAAAGCGCAAAAAAGCTAGAATAAACGTGGTGACAGACGGAAAAAAGTGACGGCAAAATACGGGAAGATTCGGTCATTGGGTTTGGTGAAAATTTTTTATCGCGAACGGTTTGTTTTCGCGTGAAGAGTGCTCGGAATCACTCGGTTGGACAACGTTGGACGACGACAAAGAGAGAGAGAGAGAGAGATCGACATCACGCGATAATTATTATTATTACAAGAGAAAATATAAATCTTTCTTCCGCTCCATTGTTAATTAATTATATATTTTTCGCTAAAAACTATCGTCTCGATATGAATAATATTGTGCGTAAATATGTACGAGGCTCTGATAGCCGTGATACGTGCGCGAATAGTCAGCCCCTCTCCTCCCACTCGCGCACTACTAGTTCGCCACTCGCCGGCCGGCGGCGAAAGTGCCGGCTAGGAATCGCGTGACGCAGCGCCACTGCCGGGGTCAGTCTGCAACTCGTACGGACAGAGTGCGGCCCTTCGCGCATCGTATCGGTGAAGCGTAACTAGAAAATTTTTTTTTTTTTATGTTTCGATCACTCTATTCGATCGGAAATTTTCCGCTGATTACGAATAACACCGAGTTTTAGTCGAAATCTCAAAATATCAATGTGAAAAAGCCGAAATTTCGCTGATCACGAATAACACCGCTTTTAGTCGAAATCTCAATATTTCAATGAGAAAAAGGCGAAAAACGAAAAAAATGACTTTTTCGACGATTTTCAATGAAAATTCGAGTTTCTCAAGGAAACGGGTACTGAAATAGTAATCAGCGAGTCAAAATACATCGATATAGCGTCCCACAAGAAAATTTAAAGAATTCAACATTTTTTTGCATTTCGGCGAAAAAGAAATGGCTTCACTAAAATCGCTGTAACGTTGCTGCCCGATGGAGTTGGAAACCCACTCCATGTTCATTCTTTTCATCATCGAAAACCCTTTAAAATGGCGCTCGAATCGTTGTAATTTCATTATTTTTCGATTTTTCACAGATATTTAAAGTCGGACCATCGATTTTTGCGGATTTCTCCATACATACCCCTTCTCATTTTTATCGCCGATTTTCAACCTGCTCTCACGGCTACAATAATTGAGATATCGGGATGATCGAAAATGCATTCTCTAAGCCTACTCGATACGTTTTGAAAACGCACGTGAAAACCCAAAATCGATGAAACGGGAGCCAAGTTATGACTATTTGAAATTTCGAGATTTTTAGGTTTTCGAAAAGGAGGGCACGAAATTACGAAATTTTTTTTTTTTTTTTTCAATGTTTCGATACCCTATTCGATCGGAAATTGTCCGCTGATTACGAATAACACCGAGTTTAAGTCGAAATCTCAAAATATCAATGTGAAAAAGCCAAAATTTCGCTGATCACGAATAAGTCCGCTTTTATTCGAAATCTCAATATTTCAATGAGAAAAAGGCGAAAAACGCAAAGAATCACTTTTTGGACGATTTTCAATGAAAATTCGAGTTTCTCAAGGAAACGGGTACTGAAATAGTAATCAGCGAGTCAAAATTGACACATCGATATAGCGTCCTACAAGAAAATTTAAAGAATTCAACATTTTTTTGCATTTCGGCGAAAAAGAAATGGCTTGGCTAAAATCGCTGTAACGTTGCTCCCCGATGGAGTTGGAACCCCACTCCATGTTCATTCTTTTCTTCATCGAAAACCCTTTAAAATGGCGCTTGAATCGTTGTGCTTTCATTATTTTTCGATTTTTCACAGATTTTTAAAGTCGGACCATCGATTTTTGCGGATTTCTCCATACAAATACATTTGAAATTTCAAGATTTTTAGGTTTTCGAAAAGGAGGGCAAAAAATTACAAAAAAATTATTTTCTCTTTATTCAATGTTTCGACACCCTATTCGATCGGAAATTTTCCGCTGATTACGAATAACACCGAGTTTTAGTCGAAATCTCAAAATCACAATGTGAAAAAGCCGAAATTTCGCTGATCACGAATAACACCGCTTTTAGTCGAAATCCCAATATTTCAATGAGAAAAAGGCGAAAAACGAAAAAAATGACTTTTTCGACGATTTTCAATGAAAATTCGAGTTTCTCAAGGAAACGGGTACTGAAATAGTAATCAGCGAGTCAAAATACATCGATATAGCGTCCTACAAGAAAATTTAAAGAATTCAACATTTTTTTGCATTTCGGCGAAAAAGAAATGGCTTCACTAAAATCGCTGTAACGTTGCTGCCCGATGGAGTTGGAACCCCACTCCATGTTCATTCTTTTCATCATCGAAAACCCTTTAAAATGGCGCTTGAATCGTTGTACTTTCATTATTTTTCGATTTTTCACAGATATTTAAAGTCGGACCATCGATTTTTGCGGATTTCTCCATACATACCCCTTCTCATTTTTATCGCCGATTTTCAACCTGCTCTCACGGCTACAATAATTGAGATATCGGGATGATCCAAAATGCATTCTCTAAGCCTACTCGATACGTTTTGAAAACGCACGTGAAAACCCAAAATCGATGAAACGGGAGCCAAGTTATGACCATTTGAAATTTCGAGATTTTTAGGTTTTCGAAAAAAAGGGCACAAAATTACGAAAAATTTTTTTTTTTTTTTTTCAATGTTTCGATACCCTATTCGATCGGAAATTTTCCGCTGATTACGAATAACACCGAGTTTAAGTCGAAATCTCAAAATATCAATGTGAAAAAGGGCGAAAAACGAAAAAAATCACTGTTTGGACGATTTTCAATGAAATTTCGAGTTTCTCAAGAAAACGGGTACTAAATTAGTAATCAGCGAGTCAAAATACATCGATATAGCGTTCCAAAAGAAAATTTAAAGGATTCAAATTTTTTTTGCATTTCGGCGAAAAAGAAGTGGCTTTACTAAAATCGCTGTAACGTTGCTTCCCGATGGAGTTGGAACCCCACTCTGTGCTCATTCTTTTCTTGATCGGAAACCCTTTCAAATGTCGCTTTTTCTCGCTATATTTTGAAATTTTTAAACTGCAACATTTTACAACATTTATTTAATCGTAATTATTGTTTCGCAGTTCTGTGAGACAGTTTACATTTTGAAATTGTCAAATTTTGAATTATTTGAAAAATTTGATTGTTTAAATAATTTCGGCTGTAACGTAAAAGATCATTTGTTATTTACAGAGACACGAAAAGACAGAGAAGTTGAACCGAAGAAAATAAAAAATTGCATTCCAATCTCGTAATAAAAAAAACAAAATTGATTAAACAATTTTTTTTCTCGCTATAATTTGAATTTTTTGAACTGCAAGATTTTACAACATTTAGTTAATCGTAATTATTGTTTCTCAGTTTGTTTGAGACAGTTTACATTTTGAAACTGTCAAATTTCAAATAATTTGATAAAAATTTGATTCTTTAGATAGTTTAAAAAATTTGATTTTTTAAACTGAATTTATCGACGGGTAATCGCGATAAAAAATACGAACAGCGACAGCTAATATACGTTTTTTTTTTTACAAAAAAAAAACAAAAAGCAAAATACATGCAAAGTGAAATAAAAATGTGATCTCGCGGAAAAAACAAATGTCTTCCGGAATAAACAATAAAATGGTTGACTCACCGAATGTGAAGATCGTTGGCTGCTCCACAACATTCTCGCCCCACTGCTCGGCGGCTTCACGGCATTGTTACGACGCACTGACTCTAATAAAAAGCACGGACTCGACCATTATTGCGACGCACTGACTCTAATTAACAGCACTGACTCGGCCATTCAAATTCGTCGGTTTGCGCGTTTGTCATAATTTTCGCACTACTTCGCTCCAACGCGGTCATCAAAATTTGTCTGTTTGTCGAAAATGTTCGCACTGATTCGCGGGATATCACTCGCTATCACGACGCACCGACGCTAATCAACAGGTTACCCATTGTTACGTTCGTATTTCTAGACCCTGCGCGCGCTTGCAAAATTTTTCTAGTTACGCTTCGCCGATACGATGCGCGAAGCTCCGCACTCTGACCGTACAAGTTGCCGACTGACCCCGGCAGTGGCGCTGCGTCACGCGGTTCGTAGCCGGCACTTTCGCCGCCGGCCGGCGAGTGGGGAATTAGTAGGGCGAGAGTGGGAGGAGAGGGGCTGACTATTCGCGCACGTATCACGGCTATCAGAGCCTAGTACATATTTACGCACAATATTATTCATATCGAGACGATAGTTTTTAGCGAAAAATATATAAATATAACAATGGAGCCGAAGAAAGATTTATATTTACCTTTGTAATAATAAATATCCCGTGATGTCAATCTTTCTCTTTGTCGTCGTCCAACGTTGTCGAACCGAGTGATTCCGAGCACTCTTCACGCGAAAACAAACCGTTCGCGATAAAAATATTTCACCAAATACAATGACCGTATCTTCCCGTAATTTTCCGTCACTCATTTCCGTCTGTCACCACGTTTATTCTAGCTTTTTTTGCGCTCATCAAAACCAAGAATCGATGAATCGGGAGTGAAGTTATGACAATTTGAAATTTCGAAATTTTTAGGTTTTCGAAAAGGTGCGCAAAAAATTACAAAAAAATTTTTTTCTCTTTTTCCAATGTTTCGACTTAACCTTCAATGACATTTCGCTGATAACGAATAACACCGCTTTTAGTCGAAATCTCAATACTTCAATGAGAAAATGGCGAAAAACGAAAAAAATCACTTTTTGGACGATTTTCAATGAAAATTCGAGTTTCTCAAGGAAACGGGTACTGAAATAGTAATCAGCGAGTCAAAATACATCGATATAGCGTCCTAAAAGAAAATTTAAAGAATCCAACATTTTTTTGCATTTCGGCGAAAAAGAAATGGCTTGGCTAAAGTCGCTGTAACGTTGCTGCCCGATGGAGTTGGAACCCCACTCCATGTTCATTCTTTTCGTCATCGAAAACCCTTTAAAAGAGCGCTTGAATCGTCGTGCTTTCATTATTTTTCGATTTTTCAGAGATTTTTAAAGTCAGACCAGCGATTTTTGCGAATTTCTCCATACCCCTTGTCATTTTTATCGCCGATTTTCAACCTGCTCTGACGGCTACAATAATTGAGATATCGGGATGATCCAAAATGCCTTCTCTAAGCCTACTCGAGACGTTTTGAAAACGCACGTCAGAACCCAAAATCGATGAAACGGGAGCCAAGTTATGACCATTTGAAATTTCGAGATTTTTAGGTTTTCGAAAAGGAGGGCAAAAAATTACAAAAAAAATGTTTTCTATTGTTTCAATGTTTCGACACCGTATTCGATCGGAAATTTTCCGCTGATTACGAATAACACCGAGTTTAAGTCGAAATATCAAAATATCAATGTGAAAAAGCCGAAATTTCGCTCTGTCTCTTTCTCAGTATCTCTGTCTCTCCCTCTCTGTCTCTCTCTCTCTCTGTCTCTCTCTCTCTGTCTCTCTGTCTCTGTCTCTCTGTCTCTGTCTCTGTCTCTCTGTCTCTCTGTCTCTCTGTCTCTCTGTCTCTCTGTCTCTCTGTCTCTCTGTCTCTCTGCCTCTCTGCCTCTGTCTCTCTGTTTCTGTCTCTCTGCCTCTGTCTCTCTGCCTCTGTCTCTCTGCCTCTGTCTCTCTGCCTCTGTCTCTCTGCCTCTGTCTCTGTCTCTGTCTATCTTTTTTTTTTTTTTTTTTTTTTTTTCGGAGGAGGGGAAATCTTACATAAGACACCCTGATGTTGTGGGTAGTGTCGGATTCTTACCGACTAAAACCCCTCCTCCCTCACCACACACCACATCGGTACCGCTCTCGTATAACTTCTGTATGTGGTGTGTTTTGGCCCTCTTCGGGACTCCGCCATTTTTCTTAGCTTATGCCGCTTTATTCAAGCAGGCTTAAGCTACTTCGACGTCTCTTTGCTCTTCGGCTCTGTTTCTCTCCAGCAACTCCAGTTCTCCTTTCTTTTCCATCGTTTTCTTGATGAAAAAGGACGCTGCCGTCCAAACTTCTTCACTACTAAGCATAAGTGTGATGAGATTACCCTCGTCAATCGCTTTGTTTCCGATTTCCGCTTCAAAGTTTTTCCGCTCTAGTTCTGTAGCTGGGCACTCGAAGACTGCGTGTTTTGCGTCATCAGGACTGAATCCGCAATGATTACATGCTTCGCTGTCTCGTTTTTTAAAGCGCTTGAGATACTCATTAAAACACCCATGTCCTGTTAGCGCCTGCGTTAGCTCATAGTTCATCTGGCCCTGGAGCCTTCCAAACCACTCTGCCACATCAGGGATTAGTCGATGCGTCCATATTCCTTTGCTGTCTTCGCTCCAGCGCGCCTGCCAGCGTTCAAGTAGCCTATGTCTTGCGCGTATTTTTGCCGCTGCTCTGACCTCGTCCGTAATCGGGAGCGCGTCATTTCGGTGAATCTCCAGGTATACCTCCCTTTTTTCTCGAGCTAGTAGGTCGATCGGTGGCGTACTAGCTAGCACGAGCGCCGCGTTTTCGGAGACTGTTCTATACGCTGCTATTGTCCGTATAGCACTGCGTCTCTGCACTGAGGCTAGTCGTTGTCGCGCTCCAACCTTATCCATAGCGTTCTGCCCATATCTCAGCTCCATAAAGGATCTTTGAATGAATAACGCTATTGAGTAGTCTCCTTTTTGACTCACATGGCCCGTCAACATTTGGCATAAGCCTCGCTAGCAATGCGGCAGTAGCTGCTGCTTTCTTGATTACGATGTTCACGTGCTCCGTGAATCTCAGGCCGCTGTCTAACTGTGCTCCTAGGTACCTGAGAGATTTCCCCCAGCTTAAAGGTTGGCCGTCTAGCTTCAGCTTTGGCGTTGTATACACCCTCCTGTCCGTGATGAGAACTGCTTCTGTTTTATGGACTGCCAGGTCTAGCCCATTTCCTCTTAGCCAGTTGCTCGCCCGGCGAAGGCTCTCATTCGTTACGATCTCGAGCATTCTCGTCGTCTTCGCTGTCACAATTAGGCCCACGTCGTCCGCAAAACCGATCATCTCAGCGTTCTCTGGGAGCTTTAGATTTAGGAGGCCATCGTACATAACGTTCCACAAGAATGGTCCGAGGACCGATCCCTGCGGCATGCCTGCCGTTACTTCGTACTCAACTGGACCTTCTTCCGTGTCGTATAACAGTGTCCTGTGACTCAGGTATGATTCTATCATCCGGAGTAGATATGCTGGTGTTCTCCTATCTGCCAGAGCATTCACGATCTTGTTCCAGCTGGCTGTATTAAACGCGTTTTTGATGTCTAGGGTTATCACCGCGCAGAAGCCTTTGCTCTGACGTGGACCCTGTTTCACCCTAACTGCCCTTTCTATTACCCGTTCTACCGCGTCTATCGTTGATCGTCCTTTTTGGAACATTTATTGAAGGCCTTTAGCAGTACTTCCGGCCATGATTCCACCACCACTCGGAGTACCTCGTTGGGTATATAGTCTGGCCCGGGAGCCTTCCCCCACCGTAATCGCTTTGCGGCAATCTGCAGTTCCTCAATGTTAGAAGGGACAACAACCCCCTTCTCATACGTCCTTTTTGCCCTTGGTTCGTGTCTCGGGAATAGTGCTTGGACCATTAAGCTCATGCGTGCAGGGCACTGCAAGCCTGGAATCTGTTTCCTGCCTACTAGCTTCTTGGTGACAAGCCTGTACGGCAATCCCCAGGGATCCTCGTCCACCGATCTGCACAGATCCTGCCAACACCTCCGCTTGCTGTCTTTTATTGCATTTCGTAATTTTTTCTTTGCCTGCTTGTATGCCGTTATCAGGAGCTGTTGCATGTGTTTTGCCCGGTGCATTTTCCTCCGCGCAGCTAGGCTCTGTTTTCTGAGCTCGGCAATCTCTGCTGTCCACCAATAGCATGGTTTCCGTCCTAGTGGAGCCTTTTTACGTTTGGGCATTGCAGCATTGCACCCAGATGTTAGTGTCTTTATGACGAAGGTCACTGTAGCGGTTAAATATTCGGACTCGAGAATACATTCAAGGTCTCCCCGTTGCTTCTCTCTTTCAAGGAAATCTACGAGTTTTACCTTATCTAGCTTCGATAGCACCCACCCTTTGTCTGTGGCCATCGACATTTCTGGTATTGCTCTTCGGTTACTGCTCTGGTTTCCCAGATCCGTATTAAACGTAATGTACTGATGATCACTGAGTGTGAGGTCTTCCAGTACCTTCCACCGCGTCGTTCTACCTGCTATTCCTGTTGAGGCCAGTGTGATATCAATGATCGACCCTGTGCTCCCGCGACGGAACGTGTACGCGTTCCCTTCGTTGAAAACGACCAGGTCCATCCGTGCTATCAGCTCTGACAATGCCTCTCCTCTTCTGTCCAAACTCGCTGAGCCCCATTCTGGGGATTTACTGTTGAAGTCGCCGGTTACTAAAACTTCACCACTTGCTGTCCTTAGACTGTCCTCTAGTTCGTCTAGGCCGGTGACATAATCATCGTACAACGCATTTGGTGAGAAGTAGCAGCTGTACACTCTAAGTCGCTCATACTCTACCCATACGTAATTTTCTGCCATTTCACAGACTGCCCTGATTTTCAAGTCGCGGTTTAGGATTACTATAGCTGCTCTAGCTGTTTTGTCCTGGTACCAACAACTCGTTTCCGGCTTTCGATACTGCTCACTCACGAGCAAAATATCTACAGCCTTTTCCCTGGCCGCTTGCACAAGTAAATCTTGTGCCTCGCGGCCATGTCCCAGGTTCGTCTGCAGGTACCGGATCATCTCCTTGCCTTGTTCAGCTCCCTCCGAAAGGACTCACACTTTGCGCTGCCTAGTATGTGCGCCACTCCGCCTTTTTCTCCCCCCTCTGCACATAATGCGCATTTGGGACTGCTCGTGCACTCCTTAGCAAGATGCTCACCCGATCCGCAGAGGCGGCACATCTTGGATCTATCCTCCCCTCGGCAGTTTGTCGTTACGTGTCCGAAACCTAGACACCGGAAGCATCGAGTAACTTGGATCTTCTCTCGGACCCGGCACCTAAGCCATCCTACTTTTATTCTCCCCTCTTTGAGAAGCTTGTCGGCCGTCTCCGCGGGCATGGTCACTGTGGCTTTTTTCGTGCCTCGGAACACCGTTCGAATCGATTTGATGTCGAACCGTATAGTCTCCGTGTCGCCAGTCGCAGCCACTAGTGCCTCACTGAGCTCCTCCTCGTCTGTAGCTTCGTCCATGTCCAATATTTTCAACGCCACGGTTTGTGCCATGGTTTTCACGGTCGTTTTCCCCTCAAGTACCCCGACGACTGCGTCTCTGAGCGCTTCAGCTTTGCCACCGCCCTTGCCGAGTTCCATCAGCAGTTCGCCGGTACGTGTTTTCCTTATTCCTGAGATTTTAACCCCATGGCTTTCAGGATCCACCTTTTTCTTGAGGTCACGCAACACGTCAGCGTACGTGTTTTCCCCCTCAATGGTAACCATTATAGCCTCCGGTAATCTCCCTCGAGCTTTCCTTCTCAGAGCTTTCCGTCTGTCGGTCTTCGGACTATCTTTTTTCCCACTCCGGCGCTTGACCATTTCCCACGGCTGTGCGGATGTCTCTCCTTGGGTTGCAGACGGGTCTGGATTCTGCAATCCTCCCGGGTGAGTAGGAGCCTGAGGCGTTTCTCCCTGGGTAGCCCTCCTTACTTTGGTTTCATCTCGCCGCTTGAGCTGTCGCGTGTCCTCTTCCGGCGAGGACATCGCAACCCGTTTCCTGCGTTCTGACGTCGGCGTGTTTAACAGTCTCCTTATCAGGC
>CATQFR010000001.1:0-27630 GCA_958009045.1 Oxytorus armatus | reverse complement strand
CATCTCGAAAACCATGAGACTTTTACTGAGTCCATATTTGTTTATCCTGATAGGTCCAGAGCCGTACTAATTTTCGGACAATCTGTATATGCAGAGATGTTAAGGCAGTCTTCATAGTCTAAACGAGGATTTTTTCCGAGGTTAGAAAAAAAAAATTTCATAGGTACTATTAAATATTTCGACTTCGGTATTTTTTCTAATTATTTATTGATACTTGCAGGTACTCTGTAAAATTTGTCGAGTGCAATAAAAATAAATTGAGGGTGCTACGCGGTTTCAAGTCGCCATGATTCCATGGCGACTGTGACCATTATTCCAGACGTTTTAGTCATCTGGAGCCATCAAATCAAAAAGATTACTGATCAGTACAAGTATGGCTATCGCATGAACCATTAAAATTTTGAAGAAAAAAAAAATTCAGAAAATGACAACCTTCTAAACAATGTCTACGGATTTACGAATTTTTTTTTAAATCTTTGAACAACCATGAAAAATGTTTCATATCTTTTTCTTCGAAATTTGAGAGGTTCATGCGATAGACATAGTTGTACCGATCAATAATCTTTTGGGTTTTTTTTTGTCTCAGATGAGTTAGAACGTCTGGAATCACGGTCACAGTCGCCATGGAATCGTGACGATTTGAAACCGTGTAGCATCCTCAATTAATTTTTATTGTAATCGAAAAATCGTACAGAGTACCCGCAAGTACCAATAAATAAGTGGTAAAAAGACCAATGATCAAATATTTAATAGTACCTATGAATTTTTTTGTTAATCTCCAAAAATCCTCGTTTAGTCCTAGGAGACTTAAAGGAATCTTTCTTTTTATTCTCGTGCCCGCGTTATTGTTTTTTGATGTGTAATATCTTTCCGGTTTCTGTGGCACTGATTTCGCGAAAAGGGACGGAAGTGTGTAACAGGAAGCCCGGGAAGCGCGCGCTATTTGATTTGACCAATGAGCGCGCGCGGTGGTAGCGGTGGCCGTCAGATGGTACCAACCCATTTTCCGAGATGTTGGGACTGTCAGACAACAGCTTGTCCGTGTGCGACGAGAAAGAGAAAGGGAAATAGAGGAGAACGCATCAGCTGTGCGCTTAACATACAGTGTTGTGTATAAAGTGCGCTGTTATATAAACTAATTTATATGTGTAAACTATATTAATAAATGTATTTACCATTGTTAATGTGTCGGAAAAAAGTGCAGATCATGGATAAAAAATGCAAGTGAGTAATAATGAATAATTATTTGAATAAATATTTGAATATTTAGCTATTTTAAATTTTGAGATTGATTTCTGTCGCTGCTCAATTAATATTTTTAATTTTTATAAAAAAAAAACAAATATCTTTTTTAACTTTTGAGGTTAATTTCTGTCGCTGCTCAATTAATATTTTTTATTTTGATAAAAAAAAAAACAAATTAATTATCTACACGGATAATTTCTGTGATATTAATAATTTCTTAAATATTTATAATTCTCATTTAATTCTAATGATTTCGTGAGTTGCAGAGATGGTTAAATCCAGAGCAGAATATATGCGAGATTACCGGCAGAAAAAACGTGAGGAGAAAATGAAAAACTGGAAAGGTAGACCCAAAAAAAAAATGCGCATAATTCGACTCAGCGTAGCAGAGATTTTCGGGCACGTGCGGCGAACTTAAGGTAGTAGTCTGGTAACTTAAGCCGATTTTCATGTCTTGTTTGGAGGGCGTTTTTTTGTAGGAAAATAAAAATGAATCGGTTTGGATATTTAGGATGTTTTTATTTACATATTAAAGATACAAAAAAAAATTTGTTTGAAAAAATTTAATAGTTTATTATTATTATTATTATTGATCGAAGTTGGCACCTCGAAAAAAAAGCGCGTGGGTGGCCCCGGTGATTTTGGCTCTTGATGTTATCTGAAATAAAAAATTCTTGATAATTCTTAATCTATAGACATGACATTCTGGTCGGAACGACTGAAGTTAAATTTCATGGATAAATAACAAAATGGCGGACTTTGGAAAAAAAAGTTTTTTTTTAAATATTTATTCATGAAATTTAACTTCCGTAGTTCCGACCAGAATGACATGTCTGTAGATTAAGAATTATCAAGAATTTTTGATTTCAGATAACATCAAGAGCCAAAATCACCGGGGCCACCCACGCGCTTTTTTTTCGATGTGCCAACTTCGATCAATAATAATAATAATAATAAACTATTGAATTTTTTCAAAGAAATTTTTTTTTGTATCTTTAATATGTAAATAAAAACATCCTAAATATACAAAACGATTCATTTTTGTTTTCCTACAAAAAAACGCCCTCCAAAAAAGACATGAAAATCGGTTACCAGGCTACTACCATAATTCTCTCGCAGACATCAACGGCCGACCCAACTACCGCTTTACCAAATCTGGTTGTCAGTTATGCAACTTTACGATTGCCATCGTTGCCATTTTCTCCTACTTCGTCTACATCAACAGCGACTGCATGTAATACTTCGATGAAATGTCTCTGCTCTCCCCCAAATTGAACAAAAATAACCGTCTCCAATAACAAATTGCATTACCCCTAGCGTTAATAAAATAAAATACAATTTTCATTAAAAAGAATTATTCTTCGTTACGAAAAATCATTTCAAATAATACCTGAATCATTTTTTTCGGGATATAATGTTAGTGTTGCTTATTACCAAGGTGAGATGTCAGATGTTACACATCATATGCGAATACTGTAAGGGTCGCTTATTTTATTTTTTTTCTTTCTATCATTGCCCCCACTTGGTTATAGCGAAATAGGTTAGTGAACGGTTAAAGAGGGCAAGAGGAACATTTAGATGCGAGTATTCTATAAACGGAATAGAAGCGTATGAGAGAGAGAGAGAAAGCGAAGGAAATCGAATCGTGCTACCAGGAGAGGACCAGTAAATCCTGCATCCCCAGTGTCCATGTTACAGAGCTATCATCCCCCATTACCATTCGACTCTCCACCGTTTGCTCTTCCCTGTAACCATTCGCATTTACACTGTTCCAACGATGGGACCCTCTCGTTTCTATGAAATCGACATTTTTCCTCCAATTCATTAATAATTCATTATTTTATTAAATCAATCTTTTGTTCGTTATAATTTTATAATTACAAAAACAGCACGACTTTAATTTCCACAACTTTTCCTCCATCCAAATAAACCCATTGGTATCTAAGAAGAAAAAAAAATAACAAATACTTATTCCTCAGCAAGGATTCTTTTGATAATCATACAAATTTATTTATTCGGATGAAAAAAAAACAAAGCAAAAAAAAAATGAAAAGCTGCAGATCAACGATACGCGGAGCCAATGTTGCAGGAAATAAATCATTTTGAAAAGTTTTCCCCGTTTTACGGTCCAGCCGTTTGAGCGCGTGCACAGCATCCGGTCCAGGTGTTTCCTCTCTCATGGTCGTGCGTTATGACGCGAGCGATTTTCTCTCACGAACGAGAGACAGTAGTATACTCTTCTACGTATGCACGCGAGAACGATCACTCCCGTCTCATCTCGTTGAGAACGTTTCGTTCGAAAAAAAAACTACATTAAGAGAGAGAGAGAGAGAGAGAGAGAAGAGTGATAGGAAGGCAGAGAGATAAGATAAAATACATAGTTAGTTTTGTCGTGCTCCGATCGCGAGATCTCACGAGAGTCGTACGATGTTTCTCTTTGCGTTTAGGCCCGAGGAATGAAGAAAATAACTGAGGTATACGGGGGTTTTTTTTTTCACACTTGGTCGAAGGAACGGAGAAATAATATGAGAACGCGAAAGATAGAGAGATTATCCGAGTAGTCGATCAGTTTGAACGACGAAAGGAGTGAAGGGCGAACAATAAAGCGCGATGACATTTTTTTTCTTCTCGCTCTTACTCGATTATTTATGGCGAAGTGCGAGAGAGAGAGAGAGAGAGAGGAGAGGACATGGGGAAAGGAGGAACGAAAGAAAAGAAAAAAAAAACGGAGCCAAGCGTTTTTTAGCCACAACGACAATATGTTATATCCGAGAGGCAGATGTTACTTGCGAGGCAAAAGAGACACCGATCGTCGGTGAGTATCGATCGCGATAAGCGATCCTTCGGAATTGTTTTGTTTTTTTTTTTTTTCCCCCCCCGAAAGAAATACCATTAAATTTTTATCAGAGACGCGAATTATTGTTGTACGTGACAAAGAGGCGAATAGGGAAATCATTTCTTGTAATTTATGCGAGAGATTTACCGTACGATCTATGGAAGAATATGAGAAGAAAAGTTTTTCTGATTATCGCCAAGACGGTAGAAAAATGTTTCGTTGTAATTACTTTTTACAAATGTCTGTCTCCGGTTCTGCGTAATGTTATAGCTATAGACAAGAATATATTAGTATTCGGAGGGTAAGATCGAAAGGGTTATGTATAGAGAGACGCGCAAGTGTTACACCTTGCCTGGGTTAAAAGGGGGAGAACGAGAGAGTAGTCTCTTGGTTTCGAAGGAGGGTAGTGCCGAGAGGCTCTTTGGCTTGGGTCTGTCCCGAAAAAAAAAAAGTCACGTGAATCCTGGTACGTACAGGACCCGGGGGTTCTCAATCTCTCCCTTCTTCTTCTTCTTTTGTCTCTCTCTCTCTCTTTCTCTCTCAATTTCTCCCTTTAGCTCCGAGGTTTTCGATCGCTGCTCTAGGTGTTGTTGGTCTCGACGTTTTGCTCTCTGCTGCCGCCCTTTTCCCTCGTCACAACGAAGTTGCGCGCGTGTGGCCTTCTCTTCAATGGAGAGTACGCAGCCTCTCTTGCGTCTCTCACCGCACATTGAATGGGATATCTATATGGGTTATATAGATATATATATATATATAGACATATATTCTATGTAGCACTTTGTATATGTACGTGCCGAGGGGGGGAGTTAAATGCTCTTTTTATTTCTCCGTATGATTCTTTTTTGGCCCCCTCCCCCCTTCCATCAACCCCCGAAGAGAGGGTTGCGTTGACCACCCACGAGAATCGAAGTAACCCCAAAACATATACACGTGGACGTAGTTCAATGACGCTTTTCCAATGATTCAAGTCAGAAATGTTATTAGAATAATGATGGAAAAACGATTTTTTTACTATTGCGAATATACAGTGCTCGACATTTGAAGTGGAATGCCGATGTTTCCGCTGTTTTTCGCAAAAATTTGACGAATTTGACACATACAGTGGGACAAAAAAGTATTCGTACACTTTGTTTTTTTGCGATAACTTTATAGACACAAGCGATACGCAAAGAAAGCCAATTTTATTTAATAGTACATCAGGTGCAGAGATCAACTGCAAATGGAGAATTTTTTCCCAGGAATAATAGAAGAATTATGCCCAAAAAAACGAAAATTTTCGGGCAAAAAAAATATTCATACACTTACGATTATAGTGAAAACCTACATCATCATAGTTGTTAATTATTACTAATATTTGGTGCGCATCCCTTTTGCTTCAACTATCGCCTCGAGTCTCTTAGGCATGGATTCTACTAGCTTTTGTGTTGTTTCTTTTGCTATTTTCGTCCATTCTTCTAAAAGCACTCTTTGGAGATCGGATTTGTTTGTTATTTTTCTTTTTCTTATTTCTACATCCACCAAGTGCCATAAATTTTCAATAGGATTGATGTCCGGAGATTATCGTGGTGTAATCAATTGTTTGCGGACATTATAGAGTAACCATTCCCTTGTTTTCATGGCGGTATGTTTCGGGTCGTTATCTTGTTGGAAGTAGAAATTACTTCTCGATATATTAGATATAATAGAAGTCGATATACTTCTGGGCATTCGTTGTACCATCTATAAAAGCCAGATTACCAACGCCATAATATCCCATACAGCCCCAAACCATGACGCTTCCTCCGCCGTGCTTTACAGTCGGTATTAAATTTTTCTGCTGGAACTCGGTATTTGGTTTCCGCCAGACGAATTTTTTTCCATCGAACCCGAAGATGTTTAACTTCGATTCATCCGAGAATACGACACGTTTCCAAAATTCTATAGATTTTGTTACGTAGGTTTTTGCGAAACCTAAACGTTTTTATCGATTTATATTATTAATTAATGGTTTTTTGCGGGCAGTTCTGCTGTATATTTGGACAGAATGCAAAACGTTTCGAATAGTCCGGGGACACACGCTCTTCCCCGATGTTGACGCGACATCATTCGCTAAACTGCGAGCACTTGTAAACGGTTTTTTTGTAGCCTCTGTAACGATACTCCGACGCTCTCGTACCGTTAGTATTCTCGGTCGACCGGTTCGTGGCTCATTTTCTCTGCTGTTTATTCTTTCGTATTTTTTTATTATATATTGCACAGTTGCGAAACTTAGATTTAGTTCCTTACTAAATTTTCGATAACTTTCACCGCGTTTCCGAAGAAAAATCACTCTATCTCGCATGGATATTGATATTTCGCTTTTCTTTGCCATCGTGTCTGTTCAGAGCTTGAAGATCTTCTACCGCATGGAATAGGTCAAAACCATTGTGTAAACGAAGACTTGTTTACATTGTACGCAGAGGTCAGACCGTCCGTGAGTGAATATCGAGGTTTAGCAGTTCAATCGTAAGTGTACGAATACTTTTTTGGCCCGAAAATTTTCGTTTGTTTTGCATAATTCTTCCATTATTCCTGGGAAAAAATTCTCCATTTGCAGTTTATCTTTGTATCTGATGTACTATTAAATAAAATCGGCTTTCTTTGCGTATCGCTTATGTCTACAAAGTTATCGCAAAAAAACAAGGTGTATGAATACTTTTTTGACTCACTGTATATTCTCTGTAGCACTTTGTACATATACGTGACGAGGGGAGGGTTAAATGCTCTTTTTATTTTTCCTTATGATTCTTTTTTGGCCTCCTCACCCCTCCCTCAACCCCCGAAGAGAGGGTTGCGTTGACCACCCACGAGAATCGACGCAACCCCTAAACATATACACGTGGACGTAATTCCATGACGCTTTTCCAATGATTCAAGTCAGAAATGTCATTAGAATAATGATGAAAAAAATGATTTTTCATCATTGGGAATATACAGTGCTGGGCACTTGAAGTGGAATGCCGATGTTGTCGTCGAATTTCGCGAAAATTTGACGAATTTAACAATTTTATCTACCGGGAGTTTGCGTATCCAATTGCTCCTGGAGTAGTTTTCATCTCTTAGAGTAACCCTTTAGTTGTATATCATATTTACCCTCTATCGCATCCGCCACCCTTGTATCACGAGGTCGACGGATTACATCCGATTTTCCACCCCCGCACATTTTCGTCGCGCACGTGCGCGATCGTTGATCAATTTCAATGGGACTCAGTTTCCTTCGAGAGATTATCAAATTTCCTCGAATGTACTTTATTTGAAATTTTCAAATTCGCTAAATTTTCGCGAAAATCGGCAAAAAATATCTGCTTTCCACTTCGACTGACCAGCACCGTATATCCTCTCAAGGAATCATTATTCATTGACACAATTTCTTCCGTTTATTAACTTCCCGATGGAGGACGCTATTGTGAACACACCCCGAAAATTGCGAAATCCATTTTTCACCATATCTCCACGTTTCAAGGTCTTTATCAATGTTTTTCGACTATTTTCGCCGACGTGCCTGCATATGTGCGTGTGAAAAAATATATATAATGAAAATGTAGGTTCTCAATAACTAATGAATCGATCGAAGCGAACAATGGCGCGATCGAATCGTTTTCGTGTAACTTAGAACCGATTGGATTCTGGATCAGATTGGTCCAGTGGTTTTGCCCTTTTTTTTAGGTGATTCTTAAAGTTTTTTTTTTATTATATGGAAATAATTTTAATGGGTGACCGGGCAAGCGGTCATCCATCCAAGTAGGGATCGTAGGAAAAGCTACTTAACTTGAGTGATGGCTGGAGCCGCGCACCGACCGCGCGTTCACTGTTGTCGGTCACTCTTACGACTGTGAATTTATCGTTCACGATCGACTAAGATCACATATATATTTTACGTTTGTGTACATACAGAATATCGATATGTATGATACAAAAATTGGTAGAACAAATTTTTCGGGGTTTTTTTTGAAGAAAAATACCATTAATCGATGATCCATCAATACTTTTATATCTCGATACAATTCTCATTGTCAGCTGGCTCGTTGAGGCAAACTGTTCGTTCTCTTCTTGCAGTATCGAATGATCGTTCGATCTTTTATTCCGCAAGGCGGCTTTACGAAAATCCCGATCACCATCAGGTTCGATGGCGGCGTTACGACGACCGCGCGTTAACGTCGACGACTGTATAGTCGTTGACGACGATTTTAGTCTTTCGCTCGTCGTTGCGGAACGATTTTTCATTTTTCGACGCCACCACCAAGACCCCCGACAATGGACGCGTGTCACACGACGTACCATATAGTAGCAGCTGCTTCGAGGGCCGCTGTTTGTCGCGCACACATGGCAATGCCGTGGCTTGTGGCCCGGGAGCGGAGAGAAGGGAAAAAAAAAACGAATGAGATCTCGTCGTGAGATCAAACCTCTCACTCTTTCTCCCCATTCGTTATGGTACCGCTGCGTTACAATTACACACCCCGAGAGTGCTTGTACTCGAAGCACCATTTTTTTACCTGTGTACAGACTAAAATTATCGCGTGTATCGTAAAATCGAAAAAAATATGACGACACAATTAATTGCAAGTATGTTGATCTAGAGAATTTCATGATCGTGAAATCGTCTTTAAAGTTATTGGGTCCAAAAGTACCGGTTACGGAATTATTATTTTTATATATCCTCTAATAGATGGAACGAGGAGGGGCAATTAAATATTCTTTTAAAAGTATAATAAATACAAATGTGGGCAAAATGCTAAATGCTTAATCCATCGTGAGGAATATTTTTTATAAAAAAATTAGCAATCGAAAGATCTACGGGTTGGACATTGGTCGAGTTGGTACAGTGCAAAATTATTGCAATCATCGTAAAAACAAAAAAATATGACGACACAATTAATTGCAAGTATGTTGATCTACAGAATTTCGTGATCGTGAAATCGTCTTCAAAGTTATTGGAGTCAAAAGTACCGTTTACGGAATTATCATTTTTATATACCCCATAATAGATGGAACGAGGAGGGGCAATTAAATATTCTTTTAAAAGTATAATAAATAAAAATGTGAGCAAAATGCTAAATGCTTAATCCATCGTGAGGAATATTTTAAATAAAAAAATCAGCAATCGAAAGATCTAAGAGTTGAACATTGGTCGAGTTGGTACAGTACACAATTATTGCATTAATCGTGAAAACGAAAAAAAATATGACGACACAATTAATTGCAAGTATGTTGATCTACAGAATTTCGTGATCGTGAAATCGTCTTCAAAGTTATTGGAGTCAAAAGTACCGTTTACGGAATTATCATTTTTAAATACCCCATAACAGATGGAACGAGGAGGGACAATTAAATCTTCTTTTAAAAGTATAATAAATAAAAGTGTGGGCAAAATGCTAAATGCTCAATTCATCGTGAGGAATATTTTAAATAAAAAAATCAGCAATCGAAAGATCTAAGGGTTGGACATTGGTCGAGTTGGTAGAGTACAAAATTATTGCATTAATCGTAAAAAAGAAAAAAAATATGACGACACAATTAATTGCAAGTATGTTGATTTAGAGAATTTCATGATCGTGAAATCGTCTTCAAAGTTATTGGAGTTAAAAGTACCGTTTATGGAATTATCAATTTTAAATACCCCATAATAGATGGAACGAGGAGAGACAATTAAATATTCTTCTAAAAGTATAATAAATAAAAATGGGGGCAAAACGCTAAATACTCAATTAATCGTGAGGAATATTTTTAATAAAAAAATCAGCGATCAAAAGACCTAAGGGTTGGACATTGGTCGAGTTGGTGCGCAAAATGCCTCGTTATGCACATACAATACTAGCTGAGTCCCGCGATTTCCACCGCGTTAAATTTGGATTATAAATTTGTTTCATACACATTATGAGTACATAAACAAGTGCATTTCATTAATTATAAATACCATCCGGAAATTAAGTTGAAAAATAAAAGGACCAATCATTAAAAAATAAACTGACGTCACCGCCGCTCCTTAGAGTCATAAGCATCAAGTTATATGGCCTAGAGCCTTCTTGAATAAACGGGCTATCTAATGCAATAAGAATTTTTCAAATCGGATTAGTATTTCCTGAGATTAGCGCGTTCAAACAAACATACAAACTCCCCAGCTTTATTATAGTTGTATGATGTAGGAGTAAGAACGAATAGTTTCGCGGATGGAAATTTAATGAAGGAGAGAAAGAGAGATCAATAAATGGCGCTGCATTGAAAAAGTAACTGGTATCACTAACCCGTGAACGATAAAAACGACCGAGACAGGTGAGCGCATCCCGGTTTCTTGGACGCGGCAAACACTAATCACAAAATCCCATAGTTTTTCACGTCGTTTAAATCCATAAATATTATTTTACGAAAAATTACATAAAAGTCAACTTACTTTCTACTTTTCGCGCTGATAGAATTTCATACGAGTTGGCTACGATAAATTTAATTCCCAGGAAAATTGTAATGAAATCGGTGAGATCGAGTGGAACCAAGGGTATATTTTCGCGAGTCTCGTTAATCTTCATTCGTAGCTCACATCGATAAATTAGAATTAGTTTTTTTATTCTGTCTGTGCTTGTGGGAAGGGCTACAGCAGCTGCATTCGTCATTTCTTCTCTCTCTCTTTCTCTCTCTCACGTTTGTACAGAATTTTATACGCACACACAAAAGCACACGGAGTCATATACGTGTGTAAATACGTGAGATCGATATTCGAAAGGATCTGAAGGACAGATAAAAATCTTTGCCTCTGGATCGTGTATTTTTTCTCTCACTCTGCAGCACTTTCGTTTCATTTCTTCGGAGGAAGAATCGCGAGAGAATGAGAGAGCAAGAGAGAGAGAGAGAGAGAGGGGAATCTTCATGGCAGACCGAAGCCAAAAACGTCAGGTATACCGTCGAAAAAGAGGACAACTTTCGTCGAGCGGCAAAAGATACACGCGGAAAAGGGCCGCCGAGAGTTCTCGATGGGGCCGCCAGAGTTTCTCACATATTTCAACATTTTGTCGGTTAGCAAAACCCGAAACTTCCGAATTTAGAAGCAAAAGAATCTTTGTGACGCAAAGACTATCAAGAATTATTGGGAAAATAACAACAACAAAAAACATCAGATTTTTATTATATTAGTTGAGATCGACTAACAATTATAATTCTTTTATCATTATTTTTTTATTATTCCCTGTTAAAACGTGTACCCTTGCGGATTTATATGTGTGACCTTTCCCAATTTACCCTTCTATCATATTAGTTGGGATCGACTAATAATTATAATTCTTTTATCATTATTTTTTTATTATTTCCTGTTGAAACGTGTACTCTTGCGGATTTTTACATATGACCCTTCCTAATTTACCCTGCCTGCACTACGCCTAAGCTAACTCAACTTTCCGTAGCATTCGCATCTGTTTTTTAGCTATGCTGCATCGCATTCGCCGTGGGCACGGGGAAACTACGGAAAACCTGTGTCGATACAGAAGACTTTTAAATATTTTTCTACAGTTTCACTTATCTCACTATCACTAAGCTGAGAAAAACTACCTGCTCCACAGTAGTTGGCATGCAAACCCGTGCACGGCTTAACGGTCACCCATCCCAGTACCGACAGCGGCAAATATTGGTTAACATAAGAGATCGCCGAAGCTGTGCACCGACCACGTGTTCACCGCTGTCGTAATCGAATTCGAAGTTGTTTTATCACAATTATTAATATTTTCCTAAGACTTAATGGCTCGAATTTAATTTATATAATAATTCATTGTCGCATAAAATTATTACATAAAACTAGGAAACAAAAAATTTTGAAATCCGTCATAACAACGAAAAAAGACAGTGTCGTCGTAGAAGCTTCGATAAAGGAGAGCGAAGTTCGTTCCCAGGGCGGGAAAAAAAAACGCACTTTTCGCGAGAGAATTTATCGATCCCGTTTTTCCTCGTTACACCCAGAGGGCCGCAGGCAGCTTTCGATTCGGGCTGCACGAATAATCGCTGGCCCCACCCCTCCCGACCGCCACTCGTATAGTCGGCCACACGGGGTTGAAAAGTTTTTCTTGAGCCGGGAGCGGCACGCGCGCTCGCCTTTTCGCCAATAATTCAATCGTTTTTCCCCCACTCTTCTCATTTTTTTCCCAGCTCACTGCGTCGTAATTCTAAAACAGAGAAGAGAGAGAGTGAGAGGAGTGGAAGCTGTAAAAGGAGAAAAAGTAGCCGAAGCTACTATGGACCCATTGAACAAAAAAAAAAAAAAAAAAAATCAGAGTAGGATAGATATTATTAGGAAGTATAAAAGATGGAGAAAAATGTCTCGACTAGTCCTCCGGAAAATGAGCTTTTCACGCATTAGCTAATAAATCAGAGCACGAACTTTTCTCGGTATATACTTTTTCCTCCTTCCTTTTTTTTCCCTTGATCCATTCGCATACGTATATTTATGTCAAAGCGGTTGTTTGCGTGCGGTTGTATTGAACAGTGCCTTAAAATTGTAGACTTTACCAATAATAAATCACGTGGCTCAAATGGTTTCACCGGTAAAAAAACATTTTTCGATTGTCTTGAAATGTTCCTAGAAGATAGGAAAAAAGAAGACAATTATATTGAAATAATATAAAAAAACGGTAGTAGTGAACGCGTGGTCGATGCGCGACTTCGGCGGTCTCCCATGTTAAGGGAGGAAATAGGGTTAGGACAGCGTTTTCTCAATGATATTCATGAATTTTTTTATAGTATAAAAAATGAATGTAATTTATTGAAACTTTGAGAATATTTTATACATATATTTAAGTATATACTATAAAATTTTTGAAGAATTTCCTTGAAAAACACCGCAGATATTAGCGACCCCATATTGCAGGTCAGCAGCACTCAGCATTTTGCGTACATTCTGGAAGTCGCAATTTTCATCTGAAATCAAACGAGGTTAGAATTTACTTTTATTATATGTCTCTCTTCTATATGAACCTAAATGCTATCAAAAAAATAGAAAATTGAATTTTTTACAGGGCTCAAACAAAAAAGCATGATTTTTTGCCATTTTTTACAACTTTATTTGCAAAAAAAAAATTACTTTAAATAATGATAATATTCCGATTTTAGGTTCATATAGAGCGCAATACTATGAAGAAAGTAACTGCCAATTTTCAAAACGATTGGTTGAAAACTTTTCAAACTAGCGTGTACGCACGTTCAAAAAATGTCGTTTTCAGAAAAACTCGTTTGAAAAAATGAGTGACCGCTCGGTTATACACGTGGCGCGCTCGGGGCCTAAAGGAGAGCTACTCAATTTAATGGCTTATAACAATCGAACGAGTCGGAAATTTCATTTAAAATTTTGGGAACATATTTTTCAATAGTTTTACTAACAATTTATGAAATAAAAAAAAATCGATTTTTTGAACCGTCTAACACTATTTCCCCCCTTAATTCCAAAACTACCGCATCGAAATTTTTTCAATAATTCTGATACAGAAAGGCATATTGGAAGTTTAGAGAAAAATTATAGCGATGTCGAAATTGTCATTGGGTTTTAATATACGTGAAATTTGATAAAAATCGTGGTCACTAGGGTTAGGACAGCGTTTTCTCAATGATTTTCATGAATTTTTTTACAGTATAAAAAATGAATGTAATTTATTGAAACTTTAAGAATATTTTATACATATATTTAAGTATATACTATAAAATTTTTGAAGAATTTCCTTGAAAAACACCGCAGATATTAGCGACCCCATATTGCAGGTCACAATCAGACTCAGCATTTTGCGTACATTCTGGAAGCCGCAATTTTCATCTGAAATCAAACGAGGTTGGAATTTACTTTTATTATATGTCTCTCTTCTATATGAACCTAAATGCTATCAGAAAAATAGAAAATTTAATTTTTTACAGGGGTCAAAACAAAAAAGCATGATTTTTTGCCATTTTTTACAACTTTATTTGCAAAAAAAAAGTTATTTTAAATAATGATAATATTCCGATTTTAGGTTCGTATAGAGCGCAATACTATGAAGAAAGTAACTGCCAATTTTCAAAATGATTGGTTGAAAACTTTTCAAACTAGCGTGTACGCAAGTTAAAAAAAAGTCGTTTTCAGAAAAACGCGGT
The DNA here is from genome assembly GCA_958009045.1 of Oxytorus armatus. Classification (NCBI taxonomy): domain Eukaryota; kingdom Metazoa; phylum Arthropoda; class Insecta; order Hymenoptera; family Ichneumonidae; genus Oxytorus; species Oxytorus armatus. The sequence goes on along the minus strand of CATQFR010000001.1, from coordinate 13,439 downwards.
TGAAAAAATAGCGCGCTCGGGGCCTGAAGGAGAGCTACTCACTTCAATGGCTTATACCAATAGAACGAGTCGGAATTTTCATTTAAAATTTTGGGAACATATTTTTCAATAGTTTTACTAACAGTTTATGAAATTAAAAAAAAACCGATTTTTTGAACCGTCTAACCCTATTTCCCCCCTTAAACGGTATTGACCGCGGTACTGATCCCGGTACTGGTAAGGGTGACCGCCTAGTCGTGTACTGGCTTGCACGCCGACTACTGAGCGGGGGACAATTTTTCTCGAGTTTCTGATGATAGGACGACTGAAACTCAGTAAAAAAATGAAAACCTTCTTTATCGACACAGCTTTGCCGAAGTTTCCTCTTGCCCACGGCGAATGCGATACAATGTAACTAAAACGCTGCTGCGGATGCTACGAAAATTAGGTTAGCTTAGTGTGAGTAGGGAGTGATAGGAGGGAAAAGAAGAAGGGTCGTACGTAAAAAACCCGCAAGGGTGTACGTTGAAACATATAATAATAAAAAATATATTGAAATAAAAAAGTTAAAAATAAATTCAATACAATCTATTCTATATTTTGATTTTTTACCTTTTCACACTTGGCGAGAACGTCCAATCCTTGCATCTTCTCTCGTATTCACGTCCACGGAGAATGTCCTTTGGGAACGACGAATTGGGAACCTCTGGTCGCACTAACATCCGATACAATGTCCCGAATCTCCGCCGCTCTTCGGTGGATTGTCTCCTGTATCCACCGTGTATATATATCGTTTGCTCTTTGCTCTTACTATATACCAATGGTCCCGGTAACTGATTTATTTCGGCATCATTGTTACGTACAGCGTCGCGCATCTGTCGATATATCCCGGTGGTTCTGACCAATACACGGTCACTTTTCCGGCCGAGTGAAGAGCAATGTGCCAATTTTTCTATCACGAGATTTCGAGAATGAGAAAAAACATCGTCGTTGGCGTTAGATCGACGCGGGTTAGTCGACAAATATTTCGTACTTTTTTGTCACGATCGAGCCCGAAAAGTCCTATTGTTTAATCAATAAAAACGTTATTACTCAATGTTTAACCTTTTTATCGTGTCACACCTTACGATATTCGTCTCTAAACGTGTCTGAGACAAGAAAATATTGCTGCAGTTGATAGAATAAGTTTGAACAAAACGGAGTACATTTTACGAATTATTGGCCGATGGAAAAAATCGTTTTAAACTAAAATATCGCCAGAATTATGAAATTATTTATTCGAAAATTCACTGCAAATTGCAATTAATTGTTTTTTTTTCTTCTTTTCATCAAGTTCTCACTTTCTCGCAGTGAATGGACCGAGAGAGAGAGAGCTTCTGATCTTATTCGAGCATAGTCATTCTACTCTCGCTCGAGACGCGAGATATTAATTATTTTCGTTGCCCTGTGCCATAATAATGGTTTTTTTTCAGACTCGCATTACTCCATCGAATCAATATCTGGCTGTGTGTAATTAGAAGCGTAAATAACAACAACAACAAGAAAAAATAAATTCAGATTCAAGGTATCTCGAATCTTACTACTATAATAAAGCTGGAGAGTTTGTTTGTTTGTTCGTCTGTTTGTTCGAACGCGCTAATCTCAGGAAATACTAGTCCGATTTGAAAAATTCTTTTTGCATTAGTTAACCCGTTTATTCCGGAAAGCTTTAGGCTATGTAACTTCATGCTATGACCCTAATCTTACTATCTAACTACCGTACTACTACATCTTTACTATACTACAATAAAGCTGGAAAGTTTGTTTGTTTGAACGCACTAATCTCGGGAAATACTTGTTCGATTTGAAAAATTCTTTTTCCATTAGATAGCCTGTTTGTTCAGGAAGGTTTTCACACCCTATAACTTTACACTACGACCCTAAACGCTCGTCGGACGACGCGTTGAATCGGGGCGACGGTAATTTAACGCGGGTGAAACCGCGGGGCAAAGCTCGTCTTCAAATACATTGTCTCCGATCTTCGTCGAAGTACGAAGAACATTACGAAACTACGAAAAAATGAAGAATACGCAAATATATTATGGCATTAAAAAATGTTTCGAGTATCGTTGATAAGAGAGAATGGGCGTTTCCGTAAAAGTGCATTTTGCAATCCTAATGCGCGCCTCACGCGTGTGTTCGTTCAACGGAACGTGGGAACTTCGAGAAGATACCTCATGTAGAGCAAACGGCACTGATTTAATTAGTACATGTTATATATAGGTATATATATACCTATATATAAATAGTATATACGCGTCGGAAATAAGGGAGAATAGCCATATAAGGAAAAGGTTAGCAGGATCAAGGCCGCGAGTTCACGAACACGTAACGCTACCTTCGCCATATTCAATTCTTCAGCACACATATATTTTCGCACAACACAGAGATTTACTTCACGAACAGCGAGCCGACGAATCTCTATACTTTTTCAAACGTCACGAAAAAAAAAAAAACCACCATTTTCTAATCATCCCCGTATTCAACGTAACTGCGCACGATGATACGGCGTTTAATCTTCATGAATTTTTCGTGGCTGAACGTATTTTCTTCGTCCTCGGGATGCCCCACAAACCGGAACGACGGGAGAGAAAGAAAAGAGAAAAAAAAATTCATCGTGTGGTAACGAACAAGCATCGGGGTGGCTTTATATAATAAATACATAATATATATATATATATATATATATATATATATATATATATATATATATATATATATATATATATATATATATATATATATATATATATATATATATATATATCTCGGTGTTGAGTACAAAATAAGCGTTCGCAGGATCAAGGCCGACGCGAGATATATATGGGGAACTCTATTAAACGAAGGAATTTTTCGAGCTGGCTATGTTTTCCCAGTTGAATTTGCGATGAGGAAATTCTAAACATAAAATAAAAGCGATCCCGCATTTTTTAATTTGGACATTGGGGATTTATTTATTCATTTTTTTTGTAGTAATCATTCTCAAATTAGTCCCTCCACAATTTCTAGTAACAGAATGACGTTTCGCTTCGTGGTAGAAAAATCTAAAAAGGTAGATTCAATGAAAATGCAATAAATCATCATTGAATAACGGTTATTGGATGAAGAATTGAGAACAAAGTACCAAATCTCTTTGAAGAGTTGTAACAATGGCGTAAAAAAATAATGGACCAAAGCCTGGAGACTGCAGGGCCAAAGTAGCTCGGATTAACGTGAAAAACCCCATATATATATATATATATTGTACATAATACTTAATGCATATAAGCCCGTACTGCTTTCCAGTGATGCATCTCGCCTGTCAGTCCGACTATACAGAAAGAAAGAGAGAGAGAACAGTGGTGAACCGCTCTTACTGCTCTGTGTGTTTCCTACGTCAACCCCCGGGATAGAAGAATACGCATTAATTTATATCTGCATACGCCGGGTATTGTTATGATAATGACCGCGAACCACGGTTCTCTCTCGGTCTCCCGACGTTGTCGTTGTCGTCCTCGCACGAGTCTTCGTACACAACACGCTGCGTTACATAAATATATGGATATACATCATTCTCGTGGACCAGATATTCTGGTAAGCGATTTTTCCTGTTTCGAAACTCAGCGATGAACGCAGATCGAGAGGAATAGCTTCATTTATTATATATCTGGTGCAGTATATATTGTATATATACATTAGGGCGATTTTTTTTTTCGATTATTTTTTTTTTTCAGTCCCCACCAGAAATTTTGTTGGATATGTCGAAAAAGAAATTCCCTGAAAGTTACAGCCCTTAATGTTAATTCTAAGTACTTTCCCTTAGCGTGACAAGATTTTCCATCTAAAATACACGTAAATCGAATTTTTTTTTTCAAATTTCTATAAACCAGCCGCATTTTATGCTATCATATTGTTCTTGGTTTCGATTTACTCAGAATAAAACAATCTAAAAAAGTGCCTCTTGCGGCGAAAGTGTAAATTGTACTCGTGAGTTGGTACGGGTCACTGAAGTTAATTTTTACCCAAAATTCTCGTTATTTTGCTGTTATCTCCGAAACAATTAACTTTACAAAAAAAAATGTAAATGAAAAATTTGTTGGAAATTTAATTTCCTATAAAAAAGGTCCTATCGATCCAATTGATTAGATTAATATTTCTTGAGATATTGAACTTTTTTTATTTTTTATTTTTTTTACTATTTAATATTTCGTATTTTATAAATTTTATACTACTCATAAGTTAAAGTTCAATATCTCAAGAAATATTAATCTAAGCAATTGGGTCGATGGAACCTTTTTTGTAGGAAATTAAATTTCCATCAAATTTTTCATTAACATTTTTTTCGTAAAGTTAATTGTTTCGGAGATAACAGCAAAAAAATGAAATTTTGGGTAAAAATCAACTTCAGTGACCCGTACCAACTCACCAGTACAATTTACACTTTCACCGCAAAAGGCACTTTTTTAGATTGTTTTATTCTGAGTAAATCGAAACCAAGAACAATATGATAGCATAAAATGCGGCTGAGTTATAGAAATTTGAAAAAAAAAAAATTCGATTTCCGTGTATTTTAGATGGAAAATTTTCTCACGCTTTGGGAAAGTACTTAGAATTAATATCAAGGACTGTAACTTTCAGGGAATTTTTTTTTCGACATATCCAACAAAATTTCGGGTGGGGACTGAAAAAAAAAATCGCTCTAATATACATATACGGGAGAAGTAATCGTCGTAAACTCCAAATCGTAAGGAAATTAAAGTCCAAATTCACATCAAATCTTAAAGTGGTGAGAAACACAAACGAAAACAGCGAGATAACAAGAATAGGGATTGTCCGAAAAATTGAAAAAGATAATTTTCCGGAAAATCGCTATTCTTGTTATCTCGCTGTTATCGTTTGTGTTTCTGATCACTTTACGATTTGGTGTGAATTTGAACTTTCATTTACTTACGATTTGAACTTTTAGAGCAATGGTAGCGGAATAACAAGTACTAGGGTAGCGATTTTCCGAAAAATGAAAAACGACAATATTTCTCGAAAACCATGAAACTTTTATTGAGATCATATTTGTTTATTTTGATAGGTCCGGAGCCAATCTAACCCCCGTGTCACTCTGACGCGCTAGTTTTAGGACACCCTGTATATATATCAGATAAACGGAAGTGACGACATTTCGGCGATGCGTTTGTTTATGCTCAGAGTCTCCTTGTTCCAATGATTTTCATGAATTTTTTCATACCATAAAAAATGAATATAATTTATTGAAACTTTGAGAATATTTTATACATATATTTAAGTATATACTATAAAATTTTTGAAGAATTTCCTTGAAAAACACCGAAGATATTAGCGACCCCATATTGCAGGTCACAATCAGACTCAGCATTTTGCGTACATTCTGGAAGCCGCAATTTTCATCTGAAATCAAACGAGGTTGGAATTTACTTTTATTATATGTCTTCTATATGAACCTAAATGCTATCAAAAAAATAGAAAATTGAATTTTTTACAGGGGTCAAAACAAAAAAGCATGATTTTTTGCCATTTTTTACAACTTTATTTGCGAACAAAAATTATTTTAAATAATGATAATATTCCGATTTTGGGTTCATATAGAGTGCAATACTATGAAGAAAGTAACTGCCAATTTTCAAAACGATTGGTTGAAAACTTTTCAAACTAGCGTGTACGCAAGTTAAAAAAAAGTCGTTTTCAGAAAAACGCGTTTGATAAAATAGTACCAAGAAAAACAAAGTCAAGGCAGTCATAAATTTTCGTCGGTGTTTTTCAAGGAAATTCTTCAAACATTTTATAGTATATACTTAAATATATGTATAAAACATTCTCAAAGTTGCAATAAATTATATTCATTTTTTATACTATAAAAAAATTCATGAAAATCATTGAGAAAACGCAGTCCTAACCCTATTTCCCTCCTTAATGGCTTATAACAATAGAACGAGTCGGAATTTTCATTTAAAATTTTGGGAACATATTTTTCAATAGTTTTACTAACAATTTATGAAATTAAAAAAAAATCGATTTTTTGAATCGTCTAACCCTATTTTCCCCTTTAAGTCTATTTACGGCATTTTCAAAAAGTCTCTCTCTCTCTCTCTAAGTTCAAATTGGTCAAACGGGAGGAACATAATGGCTATTTGAAATTCATATATTTTCAGATATCTAGAAAAGTGTGGAGAAAAGAGGAATACCTTTTTTTTCATCCCTCATCCCAAATATTCCGTTGATTACGAATGGCACGGAGTTTTTTCCTTGAGAATTGAAATTCTCGAATATATAAAATGTTTCAGAGGTTTTTTTCTTTTCAATTTTGTAAATGTGTCCGAGCTAAGATAACCCGCTAGTATATGATACACGTAGCGAAATGCATAAGCTCCTTGGTGATCGCGTATGCGTGACCGCGTTGTCCGTTAAAATATGCGGCAGGAAAAATTTATACCTGGGAAAATCGGGATTACACTTTCTTGTAAGCGCCAAGAAAGAAGAAGAAAAAAAAACACAACAACGCCAAGAGAGACCGCGAGGAAAAAAGAGCGGACTCGTATGTGTATAGTCGTGTTGCACTTTACTGAAACACGTCGTGACCGCGAGTGTGCCAGGTCTCATACGCACGCAACGAACCCGCCGGACGCACATATCGTCCATTCTCTGGTCACACGAGAATAGAATCTAAATTATCCTTGTATACCACCCCGTATTATTCATTTATAGTATATTTATACATTCTGATGATAATTGCTGCTTCGTGAAGAAAAAAAAAAAAAAAGAAAAAATTGCAAGTAGCTATTATAGGTATTACGAGGAATAATGAGACATTATAAAGTACGACAGTTGGGTTGAGGGAAAATTGCATATATGCGGGGGTATTGAAAAGTTCATTGTGTGCGTATATTTTATATGCACGTAGGGGTAGAGAAAAAAATAAAATTAACGTGGTTTCCATTGAATAAAAATGAAATTTTCTCGATATATAGAAAAACGATATCTCGAGACCTCGCCTTCTAAAAATAGACAAATATTGCGAATATATTTGTATCAGTTTCGTTCATTATATTATATAAAAAATCGTCGTACGAAACAATTTATTTGAAACAAACTAAGTCCAAATTGGGTTCGACAAAATTTAATTCAATTCAGCTGAGTTGTGCTAAAGATAAATTACATTTTTTTAAATTAATTCAATTCAATTTTCGATACTACGTATATTGTTTTATTTGTTTCGACGTGTTTTCCAATTTTTACGTATGACCGTTCCCAAATCGATTTTTTTCCATTTTTTCGCCTGTCACTTTCTATCCGCATTTCGCTGAGCTAATCTAAATTCCATTAAGGGAAGAAATAGGGTTAGACGGTTCAAAAAATCGATTTTTTTTAAATTTCATAAATTGTTAGTAAAACTATTGAAAAATATGTTCCCAAAATTTCAAATGAAAATTCCGACTCGTTCTATTGTTATAAGCTATTAAGGGGGGAAATAGGGTTAGGACAGCGTTCTCTCAATAATTTTCATGAATTTTTTTATAGTATAAAAAATGAATATAATTTATTGAAACTTTGAGATCATTTTATACTTATATTTAAGTATATACTATAAAATATTAGCGACCCCATATTGCTTGTTTTTCTTGGTAGTATTTTTTCAAACGCGTTTTTCTGAAAACGACTTTTTTGAACTTGCGTACACGCTAGTTTGAAAAGTTTTCAACCAATCGTTTTGAAAATTGGCAGTTACTTTCTTCATAGTATTGCGCTCTATATGAACCTAAAATCGGAATATTATCATTATTTAAAATATTTTCTTTTTTGCAAATAAAGTTGTAATAAATGGCAAAAAATCATGCTTTTTTGTTTTGACCCCTCTAAAAAATTCAATTTTCTATTTTTTTGATAGCATTTAGGTTCATATAGAAGAGAGACACATAATAAAATTAAATTCCAACCTCGTTTGATTTCAGATGAAAATTGCGGCTTCCAGATTGTACGCAAAATGCTGAGTCTGATTGTGACCTGCAATATAGGGTCGCTAATATTTTATAGTATATACTTAAATATATGTATAAAAATTTTATAGTATATACTTAAGGCCTTACATACGTCCAGCGGTACCGAAAACGTACCAAAAGAAAAACTGTTTTTAGGAGGGATAGAAATAGAAATTGATAAAAAAATTCTTACACATTGTTTATTACTGTGTTAAGTTTGTAAAAAAATTTATTTCAATTTTTTTTCTCAAATTCTTGTAAAATAAGGTAGTAGTTATAGTCTGTCGAGCCGGATTTTTGAAATTCGAAAAATTAAACAATTTACGGTAATTTAAAAAAAATTTTAAGTTTGTGTCAAAAAAGTCACACTTTAATTGTTTTTATAAAATTTTCTAATTATAATTTTAAAAATCCGGCTCGACAGACTATAGAAAAAACATTTCCGAATATTTAATAAAAAAAAACATCAAAAAATATTAAAAACCGTACGAGTTATCATGCCGACCGTGTCAGAAAAAGTAGTTTTGAGAAAAACGCGTTTAAAGTTTCAAGCGCGTTTCGCTCGAAGTCGCGTGCGGTTGGAGCAAGAACTTTATGAATTTTTTAAATTTATTTAGTTAACTTACGTCTAATCTCCCATTCCAGCTTCATATTGTACGCCTTCCTTGTCAGTAAAAAATTGTTGTTGTTTATTTTTTTCTAATCGACGAATTGTTCTGGCCTCTTTTGTTGCTTTGGTAGCGTTGATTCGAGCGTGTTTCGTCGGGCAGTCACATTATCTACAATAACTTTTGAACTATGGGGAATTTTTACAATCAGCTTACACAGAAATACGCCTAAGACTATAAGAAATAATAATCTGTAAACAAAAAAAAATCGATTTTTTGAAAATTCTCGACGTATGTAAGGCCTTAATTATATGTATAAAATATTCTGAAAGTTTCAATAAATTATATTCATTTTTTATACTATAAAAAAATCCATGAAAATCATTGAGAAAACGCTGTCCTAACCCTATTTCCCCCCTTAAGGCTGCAAATGTCTTAGCTACACTGTATCGCATTTGCCATGGTCACGGGGAAAGTGCGGAAAACCTGTGTCGATACAAGCGCGCTTTGTTCTTTGACTGACTTTCAGTTGTATTTACTACATCAGAAACTCAATAAAAGTGTCTCCAGTTAAACAAACGGTGCGCCAGCCAGTGGTCGGTTAGGCCGGTCACCGATCCAAGTAGGGATCGCGGCCAAAGCTGCTTAATTGATGATTCAAAGGGTAATTTTTGGAACGTTCAATATTTCTTACGGTCGTTCAGATAATGGAAAAATTGGAAGATTCAATACATTCTTAAATCCATGAGTAATTTGCCAATTTAATTCGTACGATTCAACTTTTTTCCATTCTTACTGAAAAATTCTCATTTCTCTCTATCAATAGATATAGAAATATATTATATAAATATATATTTTTTTTGGTCCAACGTATAGCCATTTGGGTTTTTACGTATGACCCTTCCAAATTCCATTTTTTTCCATTTTTTCGCCTGTCACTTCCTATCCGCATTTCGTTGAGCTAATCTAAATTCCATTAAGGCCGCAGATGTCTTAGCTACACTTGTAATGAATCTTTTTATATTTTTATTTTTATTTAAAATTCGTTACTTATTTATTGTATCAATTGGAAAGGTGGTATATTATTTTATGGTCATTGGGGAATGAAATAATTCGTTAAACAAAAATGATATGAAATTATACTCGAGGATCTTCAGATCGCGATTTAATAAAAATTGATATTTCGAATACAATATATTGTTATGTATATATGACAAAGTGCGTCGTAATTACCATCGATATCGCAGTTGGAATTATTATATATTCACCCACAAAGTTTTCCCGGGTATGAACAATGCACAAGATAGTTATCATAATTACAATGAGATCTGGTAGAATAATATAAAATTGGTCAAACATTATGTACAGGGAGACGTGTTTGCCATTCTCATTTCAGAAATTAAATTTGATATAAAAACTGTGTCTTTAAAGAAATAGTTCCACCGCAGCTTTGTGATCGCAATCCCGCATGAACGCGTACAATTAAACAAATGTTCGGACTTAGCTTTTTCTATGGAAATCGATGTCAATCCGCAGAACCGATGCTGTTAAACCAGATCTGGGTTTTTTCTCTGGCGGTTGACGCTTTATCCTTTTAAGGCTCGAAAAGAGCAACGCTGAACCGACGATAATATGATCGATGTCAGTTATTCAGCGTTGGATGAAAATACGTATATAATTATATGACTGACAATTGCGTCTTGCCTGAGCTTGCGATCGCTACGGCGGATCGATGATAACTCTCTTGTGGTGTCCGAGATACTACTCAACGTGAGACCGAGAATCCACGAAAATCGTCGAGGGGAAACGATGGCGATTTTCGGTGATTCTCGTGGCTTTTCGTACCTCGTCATCATCTGTATAATCATAAATTAAGTTTTTCAGCACATTATCCCCCTTTTTATGTAAGGTAATTCTTACCGAGCATAAAACAACTTAAATCGTGTAAAAATCTTAATATACTCGTGACACCGTACATGAGTTCGGTATCGAATCACGCAAATGACTCCACCCCACTAAGGGTCTTGTCTTACCATATACTAATTACAATTACATAGCTTATAGATATAGAATTTATAATGGTTCCTTCTTCAAATTTATCAACGTCGCACAACGAATTTTTTTTTTTTTTTTTTTTTTTATACTTGGGAAATCGCACCTTTCGCAATACGCTTATTTAGATACCTTAAAATATATTATTTGAACATGTACGCATTTTAGTTATCGAAACCAACATATATGATTTCTTGTCCTTCATATTAATATATGTACATAGTCAATAAAGCTATTATAACTAACGTTGACTCATAAAATATAATCCGAACACATGTTCGTCGTTATGTATATCACAGTTATACATTATCGATATAATTCAAGATACATTTTTTATTTATTTTTTGTTATTTTTTTTTTTATATATTTTTTTTTATTTATTTATTTTTATTTATTTATTTATTTTTATTTATTTTTTATAGCAATTTGAGAACGAGCAGCAATGATAATCGAGAAATCGTCATTAATCCGGATCGGTGGATTGATGATACCGTCGCAAGCTAACTCGGTTATAAGTGCCTTTTATATTATCCTTATCATTAACGCGCACAAGTACAAAAGCGTTTGGTCCTCTGGGTTGACCAATCCCATACGGACCTTCGTATAAATGGAAGAATTTGTGAGTTACTCTGTCGGTAATACTCGATAAATGAGGCAACAACAATAAAACTTGGTCACTTATTTTATATTCTATTGATGATTTCGTTTTTTGTTGCTACTTCCGGTTTTCAAAATTTTTGAAGAAATTCCTTTTTGCTAGGGTGAGTTTGACTTCGTGACAAGTGTTTTACACGCTGGTAAAGATCACAATTTCGTATTGTACTTTTTAACATCTCGAGCCATATTTCGCCAATAATAAAACCTCTTTAGATGACTGAGTGTTTTGCATTCTCCAACATGACCCAATCTTTCGTGTTCTGTTTTCATAATTATTTCTTTCATTTTCTCGGGAACAACAATACACCAAGTGTCTGTACTGAACCGGGGATGAAACCGTATACCGTTATAGTTGTTAAACTCGTTAACTTTCTTGTTTACTCGTTGGGACTCTAGCATTTCCGAAAGCTTAAGATCTTCTTGTTGAGACTTGCTAATAGCTGTTAATTGCTTCTTAAATAATGGATCCAACTCCAATTCACAAATCAAAATCAACGCGTCGTGAACATGATAAATAGACGTCTGTGCATCATGCCACGGCAACGTCGATATAATAATTTGTTCGGACTCACATTCATTATAAGTTCCTTCTTTCTTTTTAACAATTCGAAGGGGATTGCAAAATTCACTAGTCGATCTCTCAATCACTCCCTGATCGAGCATGTTTCTTAACTCATTCCGTACTTGCCGACGAAATGCCAACGGAACAGGATATGATTTTTTAACAATTACCTTTTTATTTTTAAGCTTAATACGATGTGCATAAACATTTGTAGAACCAGGCTTGTTAGAAAATAATGCTCTAAATTCGCATAACAATTCCATCGCCGCACTCGCCTGTTTCTGATTAATTGCCGTTAGCTTACGCGCGACTAATTCAAGATCATCAGAAAAAGTATCATTTGGTTCATCATTCACATTATTTATTTTTAAGACAACTCGTTCTTCTTGACACAAGTCATTCATATTATTTATTTTAAAGACGACTTGTTCTTCTTGACACAAGTCATTCACTACAAAATTCTCATAATTACCATTACATTTGGTATTTTTTTTTATCTAACATATCCATATCAATTGACGTGTGCTCATTGTTAATCACACACGTGCTCATATCTCGAATCGTTTCATCGAACAAAACTGTTAAATTCATCGATTCTACATCTTCATTTTCATCACAATTATATTCTTTTTTGTTTTTTATAGCCTTAAAAGGCGACGCACTCGCTCTTCTGCCATTGTCATTAGCTTTATCTCTTGAAAGAGAGAGCGTAATATCGTTGACATTACTGTAATCTCTTCTCGTTGGTACATCAATTACATTACCTACTGGTTTTGAAACAATTGATTTGCAAATTGGTGATACATTTTTTTTACTCACTGATTTTCATGAATTTTTTTATAGTATAAAAAATTAATATAATTTATTGAAACTTTGAGAATATTTTATACATATATTTAAGTATATACTACAAAATTTTTATACATATATTTAAGTATATACTATAAAATATTAGCGACCCTATATTGCAGGTCACAATCAGACTCAGCATTTTGCGTACAATCTGGAAGCCGCAATTTTTATCTGAAATCAAACGAGGTTGGAATTTAATTTTATTATATGTCTCTCTTCTATATGAACCTAAATGCTATCAAAAAAAATTTTTAAGCTTAATACGATGTGCATAAACATTTGTAGAACCAGGCTTGTTAGAAAATAATGCTCTAAATTCGCATAACAATTCCATCGCCGCACTCGCCTGTTCCTGATTAATTGCCGTTAGCTTACGCGCGACTAATTCAAGATCATCAGAAAAAGTATCATTTGGTTCATCATTCACATTATTTATTTTTAAGACAACTCGTTCTTCTTGACACAAGTCATTCATATTATTTATTTTAAAGACGACTTGTTCTTCTTGACACAAGTCATTCATATTATTTATTTTAAAGACGACTTGTTCTTCTTGACACAAGTCATTCACTACAAAATTCTCATAATTACCATTACATTTGTTATTTTTTTGATCTAACATATCCATATCAATTGACGTGTGCTCATTGTCAATCACACACGTGCTCATATCTCGAATCGTTTCATCGAACAAAACTGTTAAATTCA